>BQNB010002166.1:2185-29685 GCA_026074375.1 Tanacetum coccineum
TATTAGCATTTATAATTTAAATACGTTTCAAAATTTTACCGGCTACGTGGTAATCATTTTTATGTGACCGTAAAAGGTCAAAAAGTCAAAAGTCAAGTCGGACCCAAAAAGTCAAAGGGTAAAATAGTAATTTAAAATATCGAAAATTGCGAGGTGTGACAGAATAGGACTGACAGGATATGAGAATCCAAGTTTGTTATGTCAGCCTTTGGACCAACATCATCTTCATCATCAGAATAAACAATGTCTTCTAATTCAAGCATATCAGGATCATGTAGAAGTTCCAAGCCTGCTTTTTCTCCAGCATCATTAACTTCCTTTGCATTAGCAGCATTAAGTGTGTTAATGATGTTAACTACTTCCTCCTCTTCTTGACTAACTTTAGCATCACTTTCTTCCTGTCCTTGATCACCTTGTTGATCATCATCCTTCTTGTCAACTTTATCATCAGGGAAGGTCTTTGGTTGAGAAGATACTTATGGATCTACAGCCCGTAATGGTAGTAGGATATACTCTTTTTCAGGCATTTTCTCCATTCTTGCTTTACCTGCATCTTGATATACTTTTGTACCTACACTACCATTAGATTGGTTCCTTGCAAAAACTGGCTGATAATTCATAGTCTTTATTAGAGCATCTATATCAAATAGCCAATTGGGTCTACTTCCTACCATGTTTGGTGAATTCTCATTAAATCTAAGATGTAGGTTATCTTCTACAATCCTAGTTTTGCTGTTGAATATCCTAAATGCTTTGCTATTAGTAGAGTATCCGACAAAGAATCCTTCATCTGCCTTGCCATCAAATTTGCCTAGACGATCTAAGGTATTTAGGATGGTAAGAGGATACCTAAATAGCTCATAAGGGGTCTTGTTACGAGGCTTTACTACTAACACCCTATATTGGACATAACAAGCAGTATTAATTGCTTCAGCCCAAAAGGTTGTTGGCAATTTAGAATCTGCTAGCATGTTCCTAGCTGCCTCAATTAGAGTCATATTCTTTCTTTTAGCAACACCATTTTGTTGTGGAGTCTTAGCAACACTATATTCCCTCCTAATACCTTTCATCACACAGAACTCATTCATGATCCTATTATTGAACTCTGTGCCATTGTCACTTCTGATTATTTTAACCTTAAGGTCTATTAAGTTTTCTATACCAATTATATATGTCTTAAGGATACTAGCTGTTTCATCCGTAGTTGCTAAAAAGAAAACCCAAGTAACCTACTAAAGTCATTAGTGACAACTAGGTAATAAGTCTTTTTCATCAAGCTCTTTATAAATGTTAGACCAAACAAATCCATATGCAACATTTATAAAGGCTGAAAGATGGAGCTAACTGCTTTGGCCCTACAAGAAGCTCTGTGTTACTTTCCCTTTTGACAAGCAACACAAGTCTTAGCCTTCTATGCCAAAGAATAGCCTCATATGATGTGGCTTTTGCATAGAGACAAGTTAGACCTCTTTTGGGAACAATGTTTATTTAAGTCAACATTGTACATATTATCCCTTCTTGGAACTTTAAGTAAGACATGATTGTCATCAGCTAGCTTAAAGTCTGAAGATAGGACAAAACATTTAGTGTCAGTGAAAAAGACATTATTCTTCTTGTCACACATTTGTGAGACACTTAAGAGATTAAACTTGAGCTCTTTGAAAAAATACACATCATCAAAGTCTAAGTTACCAGTTTTTATTGTACCTTTCCCTGTAATCTTACCACCAAAGGCAACAAATCCTCCATCTAGTTCTTCAAAATCAGTGAGATAGGACTTGTTCCCTGTCATGTGCCTGGAGCAACCACTGTCAAATATACCTCTTTCTTTCAATTCTAGCTCTGCTGCACATATGGTAAGAAGATTAGTTTCTTTTAGGGACCCAAGCCATTACTGACTTGGCCCTGCCCTGTGCATCAATATAATTAAACTCTTTGCAAGTCATTGATGCACTATTGTTTTTGGAGACATGGTCAATTACTTTATGTTTAGGTCTCCAAACCCAATATGTTGAGGCCTTTACAGCATTGCCCAAGTTACCCCTAATAGCCCTTAGTACAGCTTTTGGCCTAGCAGTCTTAACTGCTACTTTTGACCTAGCAACATTAACTGCTGTTGTTAGCCTAGCAGTCTTAACTGTATGCCTAGCAGTATTAACCCTTGATCCCCTAACAGTATTAACTCTATAAGTATAATGACTGTTTTTCTTGGCTGTTGAATTATTAAAGGGTCTTTTACCATGTGAATGTGCCTTTTTGAAAGTATTTGGCATTTTATTTGTAACATTCACTTTGGGTCTTATGTCAGCAGTATTAATAGGTCTGGCAGTATTAACTAATGTTGCTGCTTTGGAAAGATTTTGCTTAGCAGCATTAACTAATACTAGGCCTGATCTAGTTAACACTGCTTTTGGAACAATATTTCCTTTTGGATTTGAGTGAGTCATTCTTGCTTTATTCACATGATTCACTCTTTTGTTATTGCTCCATGCTAGCTTTTGAACTATTTTCTTCTTATCACAATTTCTTATCAAATGGTTAAACCTTCTACATTCATAACAAGCTTTTCTAAGCATCAAATAGTCACTTCCCAATCTTTGTGACACCATATTGTTCCAATTCCTCTGATTACCCCTAGCCTTGGTATCTTGACTTACTTTCCTAGTTGACTTAGGCCTTACAAATTCAATCTTTGCATAGTTAGGCCTAGTATTTTTAGGTACATTTTTTTCCTTAAGGTTTTGACTCACATGCTTTCCTTACTACTTTAGGCTTAGGTTCATTCTCATCTTCACTGTCTGATTCCCGATCCTTAATAGGCTCACTAGTTACAGACACATTAGACTCATCAAGAACTAATTCATGTTTAGGAGGCATGAAGTTCCTAGTTATTAGAGGGGGAACAACATGATATCCTTCACCTGATTTATTCTTTTCAGCAACCTGACTAACCTTATCATCAAGACATTGGTTTTTGTCACCTACTTGATTATCATACCCTAGACCTGTCTTGTTATTAGCATTGACTTGACTATCTAACAGATTATTTAAATTCTTTGATGAGTTTTGAAAATTTTCTAATTTAAGTTTTAACTCATCTCTTTCTTTTTCTGTTGATTCAAATCTTTGTCTAAATTGTGCTAACACATTGTCTCTTAGCTTAACATTCATATTTAAACTCTTTATATTCTCCTCATAAAATGTCTCATTCTTTTTATGAATTTCTATTCTTTCCTCTACTGACTCAAGAGCATACTTATAAGATGCTACAGCTACCTAAGACTTTCTATTTTCAATAACCAGCTTATCATAGTGTTCTTTTAGGGTATTATAGGTTTGTAAGCATTCTTGAGTACAAGTTGTTACCTCAGTGTCTGAACTTTTAGAGCTTGATGATCCTGAAGATGAATAGGCCATTAAAGCAAAGTTTGTTGGTAACTCTTCTGCCTGATCACTCCAGTCATAGCCCAATCCATCAACCTGAGACACTAAAGCATTAGATGTAGCTGTCTCCACTGGTACTGTTCTCCTTACAAGATCTCTGTTCCTATTATTTTGATTCCTGGGAGCCCTACATTCCCTTGCAAAGTGACCTTTCCTATGGCAGTTGTAGCATTCTACCTTTGATTTGTCAAATCTAATAGTGTCACCTACATTAAGACTCAGATTCCTTCCAGTCTTGTTGAGGTATCTCCTTGCCCTTATAGTAAGCATAGCCAATTTCCACCGAAGACCCATTCCTTCCAAGTTATCTTGATCAATTTGCTTCAAATCTTCATTGTCTAACTGTGGAATGTTAGACTGATTTGCAAAGAAAGAGTAGATCACAGCATCACTCAAACTATTTATGTTTGGAAGAGTGGATCCAAATAATACCATTAGCAGCATTAACTGGCTCTTTAGTGCTGCCAGTTCCATTGGAAGACACAAAAGCTTTGTTTTGTGTATCAAGGCTTAAACTTGATGATCCCTTAACCTCAGCTCATAGAACTTTAGATTATTAAAGAGATCATCCAGGCTTAATGTCTCCAAATCAGGTTTGTTTCTCCAAATTAATGTATAAGTCTTCCATTCTGAAGGTAGGCTTCTCAAAAACTTCAGATTGACAACTTTTTGTGAGATGGATTCTCCCTGAACTTCTAGTTGACTGATAAGCTTTTGAAGTCTATCATGTATTTGATCAAGATCTTCTGAGCTTGATCCATTAAAGTTCTCATACTGTTGTTTAAGAAGAGTCTTTTGAACTTTCTTAGTTTCTTTGTTGCCTCCAAACCTCTTCTCTATTGCTTCCATCAAAGATTTAGCATCTTTGTGGATGTTAAACTTAATTTCATGCTTGTCTGGAAGTGCCATCAAGAGAGTACCTCTAGCCTTCAACTCATTCCTCCTTATTACCCTTAGTTCTACAGAGATTGGAGTTACAGCCTGTTCAACTCCTTTAACAGTTATTGTTGGAGTAGGTGTATCTCCATTCAAGATAATTTCCCGTAAGAAATAGTTAGTCATCAAAAAGTATTGTTCAATCCTCAACTTCCAAAGATCATACTCATTCGGATTAAGCAATGGAAGCTTTGCAACAGCAACTACTTGAGGATTAACTGTTTCCATATTATTACAACTTCTTGATGTAGAGTAAGTGAGTTCTTCTTGATGAAAGTTTCACAACAAGCTTTGATATCACTTGTTGATCCTAAATTGATCTTGTCTTCCTTTAGCTTGTTCAAAGGTTAATAGCTTTGGATAGATCCAAATCTATTGTGACAGAAACCTTGATTTGAATATAAATACTATGCGGAATCTAGTATTGATATTAAGAAGAAAAATCAAACAATCAATAATAATTGATGTAACAATAATATGATCACAAAACAGATTGAATCAAAACTATGAGCCTCAATATATAAATACGAACACTCTGAATAAGTGTTAGGGTTTACAAAACCTTGAAGCTCTAAGAATTGTATTCTATGAATGCTTACAATTCTCTATGGCCTATGACCTCCTTTTATAGACACAAGGAGTCATGGTCAAACTACAATTACAAACTTACCATACAAAAAGATATTCATTATCTTTTCCTAGTATAACTCATACAAATCTAATAAACAACTGTAAACTCTTCAACAACATTAACTTCAATCATTCTTCATCCATGCAGCAGTAACTTATTAGTAGTTGTAACTTTCTCCAACAACATCAATTCTGAACTAGCAGCATTAACTTATACACAAACAGTATAAACTGTGTACAAGCAGCAGTAACTACTTTGAATATTTTTAATATTCATCAGCAGTACTAACTTACTCTAGCATTAGTAAGTTACTTTGACAGTACTAAGTTACATAGACAATTGTAACTAACAGTACTAAGTTATACTGACAGTAGTAACATACTCTAGCAGCATTAACTAGCAGTATTAACTACTTAGCATATAAATCATTAAAATTACTAGCAGCACTAAGTTTGACTTAGCAGCAGTAATTCTAACCTTGATAGTAGTAATCCTTAAGCTTGATCAGTAGTAACTTTTGTCTTGAGCTTGAGCAACATTAATCTTTATCAGCATCTTGAAGTCTTTGAAACCCAACATGTTAGCTTTCTAAAAACTTCATAGCATCGTTTTTACTACGTCTAAGGCGTATCAATATTTAGGTAGCGTTTAGGTCATTGTTGCCCGTTCATCATTCATTGGATATTCTCGTTTCATCACTTTGTTAAGGTGAGTTTATAACCTCATGTTTAATCATTTTACGAATAATTTTACAAATCTCGGGGTGAGATACATTGCTCTTTTTACGTTGGACACAAGTACTTTACTATACTTTACTTTTACATGATTACGGATTTGCCTAAGTAATGTTGAACCATTATTTTCCGACTATCATGAACTGTTAATTACGGGTTGTAAGCACCAATGTTATAAATAGATCTATTGGGATTGACATCCATGTCCGAGTATTGGTGCCATTCGTTTTATCTTGGTATGTCACTGCGAGTTCAATATGTATTCTCTCCATAAATGACTATATAAAAACAGTTTTAGCATAGTATTTTACAACTTCCCTAATCACTTGTATATAAAACCCTTCATATGTACCTAATATATTTGCATTTAATCTATCCTTACACGTACCCGAGATATATTTTTGTTATAGCATCAACAAAAGCATTTCAAATATTGAGACGAGCAATAGCAAGTAGTATCTACCTGAGCGATGTACTTATAGAGACTATCACGATCCATCACGTCCAACTGAATTGCAGTTGCATCTGTAATACCTTGAGTTATCTACATTGAACAATCCAAGACAATGATAGTTTCATATACTGGAACAGTTAATTTGCAGCCAGTTATTCAAACTTAACCCCGCTTATGTGTGAAATAGGAACTACAAACTAGAAGCTAAGAAAACCCTAGAAATGTCACATAACCCTAGATATATATTTGGAATTACGCAACCAAAACCCTGAATCATCAATATATAATGTGGTCAAAGTAAAAGTTCAACGTACCTCCATCCTTCAGAAAAAGTGATGCAACTACAACTTGAACACAGTTCTGCTCCTGAAATTCTGCTATGTTACATGATTTTGTCCATTCTAGAGGCGTGTTTTTTCCGATTGATGCCAAGAGTTTAACAGCAGGTTGGCAAACCCTCGCCAATCTTCAGCACGAACAAATTTGCTTTTCTCTTCGGATTTGAAATGGAGGTAAAAGTATCAACTATTTTCTCTCACACTGTTATCTGCACCAACCTGTTAATATTGGCATCATGAACTAATATAAGATACTATACAGTATTATCTTATGAAGCACATAGTGAAAATTTTTGAAATGGGTCAGTGTTGATCGGCCTAGGCGGCCTACTCATCGGCCACCAGTTGTTGCAATTTCCGGTAATCGGCCAATGGTGTAATTGTTGCTTATGGTGTAATTGTTTGAAATGGGTCAGTGTTGAATCTTTTAACCGGAAGTGTAGAACTATGACATAAAATTATTACTAATAAATCTTGTGCATTGTTGCTTATGGTGTAATTGTTGGCTGTTGGCCTTGGATTGTACATATATGTAGAAATATTGTATCAGGATGTATCCTAGGTGTACATTTTAGAACTCACTTCTAGTTCTGAGTAAGACGTCGAGTCTGTGCATTGACCCACTTGACACTTGACCAAATGAAAGGAGCCACCTGCAGCTTCGATAATTTTCAACGCCTCGTTAATCAGAAACTGGTCAAAAAGATGACCACTAATTGAAACCAGTAGAGTCAATCATCAATTGTTATCGAATTTATCTTTTTGAGAAATGATCACATGTTATCCATTATAATAATGAAGCAGGAGAGTCTAAAATAGACCAACATAGTGTATCTCTTCCGGTTAGATCCAAAGTTGGCGACATTCTCTGACACTTCTCTTGAAATCAAAAGATGTAATCTCCGTTATTTGGTCTAACAGCCCATCTTTTTCATCTCTTCTTTTTATTAGCGTTCAACGAACAACGATTACACCAATTCACCATTCAAGAATCAAATTTCTCGTTCTTTTGATTCTCAAGGATAATGGGTCGTCGTGGTCGTCATATGGACCTTGCTATTGGTTGTATATGCCAGAATTGCCATAAATCGTTTCCTTCTCGAAAGATCCAAAGAATGCACTCGTGTGAACTGGTGGTATCTATCCAAAGACACCAATTCATCGTTAAGATAGGGATCATAACGCCTGGTTTATACATGGAAATGGTGGATTTTTATAGAATGTGAAGAAGAAGATCTTTTTGTTTTACGATTTCATTTAATTAAACAATTTATATACAAAAAATACCCTTCTCTATTTTAGTTCACATATTTGATATTGCTTTGCTTTGTTTTACCTTAGAATGTTTCTTACACACAAATATGTTAACTTTTAACACTCTTTTCTTAAAAAATTAACGAATGAATGAGAAACAAACAAGTCATCCTATATATTACGTATTATGTTGTACTATTATTTAAATTAGATATTATTTTATTAAATTGACTAAGGAGCAAATTTTCAACTTATTTGGATTGATTTTTCAATCAGCCATAAACAAAAACTACTAAGTTTCTTAAAAAGTTTATAAAATATAGTCAGTTGACTATTTACATTATTTAGTAAAGGCTTTTGGTTTTGCTCAGTATCATTCACTCATCATAAACGTTCAGTTGACTTGTCTAAGAACGATTTTTAAAGTAATAGATCATGGGTTTAATTCTAACTTTTTTTCTAAAATGGTCACTAGAACATGTGTTTATTGCTTGGTGCTTGCTCTTTGGGGAAAGTCGGCACATAAAATTGTGCACGAGGTCACGTTTCCCACCGATTTAAACCTTTAGAGTAGGGGCATTTTTTTCTTTTCTCGCCCAGTGCATTACAAAACTCAGGAGCGGCCTGCTTGAGGGTAATTTAAACATTTGAAAAACAAAATTGTTCACCCTCAATGTTACAAATTAACCCTTCAACTGCTATTGTATTTCATTTAATAATATCGCAATGCACTCTTTCGGTTTCTATTTCCGATGCAACCTTCACAAACGTACGAATATGGAACAAAATGTATGAAAATACAAAAACTGAGAAAAACGTACGATAACCCATTTATATCCGGACCCCACCCAACTATACACACATGTTTCTAAAAGATCCATCAAAACCAAGACTCGTTTAGATGCAAACCCGACCATGACCAGCCTATTTTGCCACTTATTAGTGACACGTTTACCATTTTCCATTTTATAGAATGGTTTTTATATTTTTAGTTGTATATTAAAAGTTCAACTAAACTATTGATATTTTTTTTGTTTAATGCTTTTGATTTATTAACTTTTATATTTTGTGTTTCGTAATTTCTGTTTGATAGTTTTATAATTAAAATAAAATTACAAAAATATCATAAATAATTAAAAAACACAAGGGGGGTATTTGCAATAGTTTAGTGGTAAGTATATGTGGCCATTTGAGACCCATTGATAAACATACTTTTAGGGGATGAGTTTAGTTGGGTCTCCCTTAATATTATAGATGACTCTAGTTGGGTCTAGCGAGACACCCTTAATATTACAGATGGGTCTACTTGGGTCTTCTGACGGGTCTGGACGGGTCTCTCTTAATATTATAGGGTCGTCCCCCTTAATATCATAGATGGGTCTTCCGGCGGGTCTAGACGAGTCTCCCTTAATATTATAGGGTGGTCCCCCTTAATATCGTAGATGGGTCTCCCAACAGGTCTAGCGGGTCAAAAAATATATTTGGGGGTTTATACGGTTTTTATCCATTTTTTCATTTTTATAAGTTTTTATGCGTTTTTGTACTTTCTGATCATTATTATACGTTTTATAACGTTTTCATCCACACAAAAACGTAAAAAAAAATGCATACAAAACATTTATAAAAACGATTAAAAACGTATGAAAACGTATACAAATGTACAAAAACATAGAAAATGTAAAAAAAGTATGAAAGAGTACAAAAACGAAAAAACATATAAAAACGTACACAAACGTATGGAAACGTAGGAAAAACGTTAAAAAAGTGTGAAACGCCAAAAAAAACGTTAAAACATATAAAAACGGACAAAAACGTGCGAAAAATGAAGAAAACGGATGTAACGCGCGCAACTTAGAAAACGTATAAAAAGGTTCCAAAGGAACAAAAGCGTTCAAAAACGGAGAAAGCGGACAAAAACGTATGAAATCGGACGAACACAAACAAAATGGACAAGATATTCGAATACGTACAAAAAAGTACGAAAACGGATAGAAACAGTTAATGAATCACTTCGGTAAGTACATAAAGCATCCTTAACTTTTACCAGAAAAAAAACTTTTTTAAAGTGACCAAAACCCTTTTTTACCCGGACCTTTTTTCTTTTTCATTTCCTCATACTCGGTTTTCAATCCAGTCTGGTACGGTTGGGTCTTACGCGAAAACCGTTATTATGTTTTATTGGATAGGACCGGACCGACGACAGACCCGAACATGGACCGAACATTTTGGTCGGTTGTTTTAACCAAATCAGTTTTTTGTCCTATCCGATCTTGGTCGATCTAGTCTGGTTTTGAGAACGTGATCGGCCTAACTATCTTTGCACCAAGATAGCATTGTACTTTTAGTACTAAGATAATGTCAGTTGTACAATTGGTATCTCTAGTTCTTTTGTACAACCAATACCTCATTTAATACCCGATGTATTAATAGGAGAAGATAGTTTTTATGCTCTTTTGTTTCGTATTTTTTACATTTTATAATTTTTGACATATAAAATTTTATAGTTTTTGTTATGATTTTTTTTGTTGCAGTTATACCAACTTTATTACTCCCTCCGATCCATTAAAAATGTCCGCAACCCAAAAGCTCAAATTTGAAGAAATCCACAGTGAAGTACATATGCAGTTATTGGAATCACTATATTGTCCCCAAGTACTTGTGAAAGATTAAAATTGAGTAGCTTTTTCTTTTACTCAAGTATAGTACATAACATACAAAAAGATTGCATGAGTACAATTTTTCATTTGTTATTCCATTCATTCACCTAAGACTAAAAAGGTTAGATAAGGTAACCCTTAATACCGTCTTTCAAAGGTTATGGGTCCCAATATCATCTTTCATGATATATGGGGGAGGTTGAGACGTAGACAACCATACCCCTACCTATGTACCAAAGGTTAAAAAAGACCTCCGACCTTGCAAAAAGTGAGGATCGAACCCTTAACCTCTGTCTCTAGAGGCAAGGGTGATAATCACCTGATTAGTTCACCTAAGAATGAACACTCTAAAAATTTCGTCAAAAAATGGAGGCAAAATCTTGTCGCTTCCTTTTGTTTTGCCACCAAAATTATGGTGCTGCTAATTGATTTTTTTTAATTACTCTAATCCTAAACCAAAAAAATTAAGGCCACATTTCATATGTTTACGACTTTCATCAAAATAAAAAATCATTAGCACAAAATATGTATCCTCCACCTTAGTCACTTTGATCAAATGATCAAACTATACTTTATTAAGTCCGCATCTCCATTAAGTTCACATGTTTAGTTTCTTATAGAAAAATGAACCACGACACAATTTCATCTGCTAAAAGCAACTTGACCAATGATGAACGTCTAACTATCTACCAATCATTGTTGCAAGAAAGCTTGGATGGAGAGTTGAAAAAAGGATCCATTATAAAATTAGCATGACAATACGGGGTATGTGAACGGACTACAAGTCGCATTTGGCATCGAGCTAAACTTCAAGTCCTCCAAGGATCAATGGTTGATGTATCTGAGAAGAACCCAAGTGTTGACACACCAGAAATAATTTTGAATTATAATCATATAGTAAAAGAAAAAGGTAAACATGGATATTCAGGAGGATTTCAAATCTCAAAAAGCCACTCATACACCAAAAGAATATGGAGAAATGTATGCTTGTTCTGGGCATTTTTAAAAACTAACATCAGTTCGATCACAAGGTTCTTTCTTACAATTCATGGAAGATTTGGTAAAGGTGGGACATACAATGGGGTACAAGATGGAAGGTTGTATAAAAAACATTGAAGAGATTATAGAGTCTCAAGGAGTGCATGATGTGATACGATAATATTTTTGTCTCTAAATCTCAAGGAGTTATGTTCTAAAAATAAGGTGACTTTTTTTATCTTTCCAAGAAACAAAAATGGAGAGTGTTAGATCTTTGTAACATCAATTTGAGTTGGGGTAATACGTCTTTTGATTACACCTGTGGCCCTTCCGTTGGTAATTCGGGTGGTGTCCTTTGTGTATGGGATCCTTGTATGTTTGTAAAACACAATTCTATGATCTCTGATTCCTTTTTCGCTATTAGAGGTAAATGGATTCCTAATTCCAAGAGTTTGCTTATAATCTCGGTGTATGCTCCTAAGATATCTCTGAAAAGAAGGTTCTTTGGGATTATTTACACTCTACAATCAAAAACTGGGATGGAGATGTGATAATTATGGGAGATGTTAATGAGGTTCGCAATGAAGATGAATGTTTTGGATCTAATTTTAACTCGGATGGGGCTGCTAATTTCAATGCTTTTATTTCAATGAGTGGTTTGGTCGAAGTTCCTATGGGAGGCTCCTCTTTCATATGGGTTCATTCATGCCTAAATATCTCTGCTCTAACTTTGGATCGTTATCCGTCGCACCATCGGCCAATTTTATTTCGTGAGATATGTTTCGATTATGGTCCCATCCCTTTTCGTTTCTACCACTATTGGTTCGAGATAGAAAGTTTTGAAAAGTTTGTGGAAAATGTTTGGAACGATTATCATCCTGACGATACAAATTCCTAGACTTGTCTCATGAGAAAGATGTATAATTTAAAGAAGAAGTTGCGGACGTGGATAAACTCTAAAAAAGAAAGCTCGAGAAATCAGAATTCTAAATTATCGACAAGATCTTAGATATGGGGAACGTCAATTTGTATCTTCTAAATAAACGCATGAATGTGATAAACTCTCTTTAAGATTTGGAAAAATTGAAGTCTTTGGAGGTGGCTCAAAAAGAAAAAAATCAAATGGTCAATTGAAGGAACTAAAAACTCAAAATACTTCTGTTGTATTCTTAATAAAAAAGGAATAACCTTGCTATTAGAGGTATTCTAGTTGATGGTGTCTCGATCAATTCCCCTTCCATGGTGAGGAATGTGTTTATGTCTCTTTTTGAAAATAGATTTAATCATCCTTTTTCAGCTCGTCTTTCTCTTGATATGATTTTTCCTAAACAACTATCATTAGATACTAAAGATGATTTGGAGAAAAACGTTACTAAAGACGAGTTAAAAAGGGCTGTGTGGGACTATGGTTTGAATAAATCTCCTGGACCGGATGGATTCACGTTTGGTTTTTATCAAAGATATTGGAGTTTCTTAGAAAATCATGTCATGGAAGATGTCTCTCATTTTTTCTTGTATGGTAAGTTTCCTAGAGGTGGTAATTCTTCCTTTATTGCTTTGATTCCAAAATCTCAAAATGCTAATATGGTTAAATACTATTGTCCTATTAGTTTGATTAGGAGTTTATACAAGATAATGGCTAAAATATTGGCGAACCGCTTAGTAGTTGTCTTGGGTGATATTGTTAGTGATGTGAAATTGGCTTTCATTGCGGGTAGACAAATTTTAGATGGTCATTTTATTCTGAATGATTTTATCCAATGGTTCAAAGCCAAGAAAAAGCAAACAATGATCTTTAAAGTTGATTTTGAAAAGGCTTTTGACTCAGTTCGGTGGGACTACCTTGATGATGTATTGAAAAGCTTTGGTTTTGGTAATGGATGGTGCGGTTGTATTCAAACCTATTTAAGATCTTCTAGGGGTTCTATTCTTGTTAATGGAAGCCCTACAAAAGAATTTCATTTCCATAAAGGCCTTAAACAAGGAGACCCTCTCTCCCTTTTTCTCTTTATTTTGATCATGGAATGTCTACACCCCTCTTTTCAAAACATTGTAAATGTAGGTATGTACAAGGGTGTCTCTATTGGCTCGACATTGCTTTTATCTAACTTGTTCTATGCAGACGATGTGGTTTTTATGGGGCAATGGTCAGATTCCAACATCTAGACCATTCTAAATGTGTTGAAGTGTTTCTTTTATGTGTCTGGTCTTCGAATCAATATGCATAAAAGTAAATTAATGGGGATTGCTGCAGATGACGATACTGTGATCCAAGCTGCTCGTTCAATTGGATGTTTGCAACTTAAACCTCCATTTTCTAACCTTGGTTCCAAAATTGGCGGTTTGATGTCCCGCATTAACTCATGTGACGAAATTGTTAACAAGTTATTGGCTCGTTTATCTAAATGGAAGATGAAAACTCTTTCCATAGGTAGTCGCCTTACTCTCCTCAAATAGGTTTTAGGATCAACCCCCATTTTCTATATGTATTTATTTAAAGTTCCTTCACAAGTTCTTATAAGGATGGAATCAATCTGAAGCCGATTTTTAACGGGGTGGATGTTAATGAAAAGAAAATGTCTTGGGTTAGCTGGAACAAGGTGTTGGCATCTAAAGAAAAAGGAGGCTTAGGGGTTTCGAGTTTTAATGCCATGAACCGTGCTCTCAAGTTCAAATGGGTTTGGATATTTAAATAAGATAATACTTCCTTGTGGGCTAGTTTCATTAAAGCAATACATGGCAAAGACGACCTTCTTGGTAAATCAGTTAAGTCTCCTCTCCCTTCTATATGGTTGGATATATTGGCGATCTTGATAATCTTAAGAATCAGGGTATCGACTTACTTGGCCTTTTTGAGAAAAAGATTGTTAACGGTTTAGATACCCCTTTTTGGGAAGAAGCTTGGAAGGGTGAAAAAGCTTTCAAAATTCTTTATCCCCGTATTTATGTGTTGGAAATTTGTAAGCAAATAAATATTGCATCTAAGTTGGCTCATGATAATTTGGGATTCTCTCTAAGTCGTATCCCTAGAAGTGGTGCCGATCTCGAGCAATTTAATGATATGTCGAATTCCCTAGTTGGTTTCCAACTTCCCAACATGAATGATAGATGGTTTTGGTCTTTGTCGGGCTCGGGTAATTTTTCGGTTGCTTCGGTTTGAAAATTCATTGATGACCATTTACTCCCTGAGGTTTATTCTAAATTTTGTTAGAGAAAGATTGTTCCTATCAAAGTTAACATCCTTGCCTGGAAAATTAAATTAGATTATTTGCCCACTCGGTTTAATCTATCTAGAAGAGGGCTCGATATTCATTCCATTCTATGTCCCATCTGCAAGAAACATGTTGAATCAACTAGTCACATTTTTTTTGCTTGTTCAATGGCGAGAGATATTCTTCTTAAAATCGCCTCTTGGTGGGAAGTCAATCCTTCTGAGGTTGCTTTTTTTGAAGAATGGGAGGTTTGGATGTCGAGTATAGATCTTTCTTCTAAACATAAGCAGTTAGTTATTTGAAGGCGTTATTTATAGTGCTTGGTGGTTCTTCTGGAATTTTCGAAAGAATCTAGTGTTTGGATCAACTATTCCTTCCAAAGCGATTATTTTTATGACATTGTGGCTAGTTCCTTCCAATGGTGTAAGCATAGGGGTAGATTCAAATTTAATTGGTTAGATTGGCTTAAAAATCCTTATCTTGTAACCATGTAATTTTTGTTTGTCTAACTCCTTGCTAGTTTTTTAATAATATTAGCCGTTCAAAAAAAGCCAAGTGTTGTTGGATGAAAACGGATACACATTGACTTTACTCAAGTTTCACAAATTCCATTACATCGTCATTCAAATATTCAATCTCTTCCAAAGTTAATAAATGTCTAAAAATCAACCATACATAGAAGAATAAAAGAATGAGCTATTAAACCACACACGAATGCCGTCAAGCTGCTTTTGACCAAGGAAAATAAAAAAGTAAGGGTAAACTTTTGTTTGTCTATGATAACTCCATATTTAACAAGTGCTAGTCCTACTTTCTATAATATGCACAACATCATTCACATTGATGAGAAATGGTTTTACATATTGAAACCAACAAAATGTTACCACCTTGTTCCCGGCGAAGAAGAGCCATTAAGAACATGTAAATCAAAAACATATATGACAAAGGTAATGTTTCTAGCCGCGGTTGCATGACCAAGATTTGATGCATTTGGTAAGAATCGTGTTGCGCGAACCGGCAAAGCATTCAAAATGTTACCACCTTGTTCCCGGCGTATTCCCGTTCACAACTTTAGAACCGGCAAAGCATTCAAGTAAGAATCGTGTTGCGCGAACATTGGAGACAAAAAATTATGCTCTGTATTTTTTATGTTTTACTACTTTTGACTTATTAAACTTTTTTTATTTTTTTTTATTTTACAGTTTTATAATAAAAAAAATTATAAAAATAAAACTATAAATCAAAAAGAAAATGAAAAAGGTATTGGCAACACTTTTTCAGGGTGTACAAATAACCAACCGTTTTCAGTTTTAATGCTAACGTAAATATGCTCTAAATATGTATTAGTTATGTTCCTCGAAAAGTTTACTCAAACGTAAAAATCGTTTAAATTAAAACCATTTTTCGGACCGACATGTGTTTAATTATTGAAATACGACGATGCCGTATAGCAAAAATTATAATAAAATTACCCATTACTAAAGGTATCATTTTGCTTCTTTTATTGTTTTCTATTTAACAATGTCAGAAATAGTAGATTTAATGGACAAACAAAATAGCACGTACACGTGTCATATTATAATAAAAACTTAAATTTAGCAGGATCGCCTGGGTAAAGCTTTTAATGCAACCCACCCCGGTCTGACCCGCTATTTAATGTCTCCGTCCTTTATGATAACACAACACGTAATAATACCCTCTTTCCTCATACGTGTCTCCCTCTCCCAAAACTTAGATCCATCTCTAACACATAAAACACACACAGATCCATCCACTTCCTTCGAATATCAAACTCTCTCTAAAACGCATCTCATAAATTTTTTCTTGATATCATCTAATGGATGTTGCTTAGTCAGAGGTAATTAACCGAATCCTCTTACTAATTCCAATTTAATTATATAATTAAACACCATTTTATATCTAAGGTTTTGTTCTTGCTTTTGATGATGTGATTAAAGTTGACCTAAAAAGCTTTCTTTCTTGAGAAAAACATATTTGGATTTGATGAGGCTTAAGATGAGGCAGATGGGCGGTGGTGTAGCAACGGCTGGATTCTCTACTTCAATTGTAAGCTCACTTTCAATCCCTGAGGTAAAATATATGTTCTTTAACGTGTCATTTATATATAAACTATATGTGGGTTGTGTAAAATATATGTTTCTTGATCATAAGTTTTTATATAAAGTTTGAATTTTTTTCATGTGGGTGAAACCCTTTTAGGATTCTATTGATTAGATGATAATTAGCTGAAAAGATTGAATATGGCTTATTTTCAGATCTATGGCCTTGATTAGGTGGTCAGAAAATCCGGTCAACCACCGTCATAATCTTGGTCACCGGGGCAGACAATGGTAGGTTTTTTTTATCAAGCTAAAATCCCTAACTCTTCAGTTCTAGGCTTTTGTTTTCGTTTATGTTTAAAGGTGTGTTTGGGAATGGTTTTTGCCCTAAAAATAAGCACTAAATCAAAAGAAATAAGCAATATGGTTTAAATTTTGGTTTAAATATATATATTTTTTTTGCGTATAAGGTCTCGGTTTTAGGTTTTTTTGGGTATGATTTTATGGGTTTTGAGTACTTTGATCTACATATAAACAATAGGGCTTATGCGCTATTCGTTTCACAACATAGGGCTTTTATTTCGTATAAGATAGGTTGGCTCATGTTAGAAAAAAGTAACGGATAAGATTTTGTCTTCGTCATAATTGTGGTTTAAATTTTTTTGTAAAGATTGAATGACAAGAACAACAATATTGGTCATATGTATTAAAAAAAGACTGGTTATTTTGCAGTTAGAAATTAAAATGGAATGAATTCCGCAACGACATTTGTTCGGTGAAGCTATTTCCACAAATTTCCCTCTTAGGTTTGAGGTTAGTTTGCAGTTTTTCACTTTTTCTTTTAGGCGTGTGTGTTTTAGCGTGTGTTTGTAGATTTTAATGCGGAAGTATACGTTTTCAATTGTTGGATGTGAGCTATATTCGCGAAGTTCCTATCACCAGGTTTGTTTCTTTCATAAGTTTTATATTCATTCTCACTTTAAATCGTTAAAAACAGTTGGTCTTCTTTGATTACTCACAGCTTTTATTAAACCGTATGTTTGTTACTCCCTCCGTCCCAAAATAAGTGTTCACCTTACTATTTATGTTTGTCCCAAAAAAAGTGTTCAGTTTTTATATTTTTGGATAGTAATTATGACTTGTTTTCCTACTTTTCCCTTATAATCAAAACATGCATTAATTACTCATTCTAAATTTCTATATTAACTATGAGGGTAAAAATGACTTTTTTATCAATCAAAACTAGCATTAATTACACATATCATAATTTGTTCATTTTTTGTTTGTGGACATTCTTTTTGGGACGGAGGGAGTATTATGTTAAGGAAGTGTTTGTGGACCTGCACATGACGAGAGCATGATAGTTGAGATTTTGGAATTGAAGGATGATATTACTGACAGTGTAAGTGCTACTTGGTTTCTACAAGACCTTGCTATTGGACAGAGCGCTGAAGGGAGTATCGTAATTTCCTTTTCCTTTCGTGTTCCTAACAATTTATTCTAACTGAAATTATTGCTAGAGATATTTGACTTTTTTACTCAATTGGGTTGCTTTAATTTTATAAAAAGATTCAATCTTTGTCATTTTTTATATAATTTGTTTACATATGACATAAATAACCATAAATTCATCCATTTCGTCATAAAGCAACTGTCAATAGCAGAGGTGAACTCCACAAAGTTTAAGCATGTTGCATGGTACATGTAGTTATAGATAGGTCAATTCTAACGTAAAGGTCAAACTATAAATCTTACAATTGGCAACCACTTAAGCTCCAAATCATGCAAACTAGACCCCTTTACTGGGAAAATGTAAAGAATGAATCTTAGCTGAACTTGGTCCACAATAGCTTATATAGTTTGTTACCTGGCTCAACTTGATAAAGCTGCATGAGCTCGAATTGCAAAAAAGGAATAAAATCTTTCAGTTTGATGAGTAGAGATGTAACTTTAGTCAATTAGTTTTTGTGTCCCGAAATTTATTAACACCCACTCAAAAGCTTAAACTACCAGTTGGTTTTAACGACACAAAAAAAAAAAAAAATTTGGAACATATATAAAGCTCATTTTTCTTGCTTACTAACAACAGTATAAACATATGTGAAACTCACAGTTCACACAACGATAAGCTGGTCTGGTTGCAGCTCCATACAAAAATCCTTATATGTGCCGCAAGAATTCTCATGTTAATGTCATATGTAGGTCTCATTCGGGATTCAGGTGCGTTTGGCTTACGGAACACGGCAAGGTATTTGTACTCCAGGTAACTTTGTACTTATTTTTCAATTGAGCTTCTGCATACTTAAAAGTTTATAATTCTGATAACTCAGAAATGATAGCTCTAAACTTCGTATTTGAATATAAATTGAGGCTCCAATTCTAAGAAAAAGTAATTGAAAGCAATTTGGATAGCTAATGAGCTTGCGGGTCAGAATGGGTAAAATGGGTCAAAAGTAGCGACTTTGAGAAAAACTTAATAATGAGCACACTGATTTGAAAACAACAAATTAAATATGGCTTAGTTGTTGTCTGTTGGTAAAACATATACATAAGTTTTGATTAATATCGTGCATGTTTGTTTGTTTTCCGTGTCTGAATGGAGCATATTATATGCATCTAATGTCGTTGATTAAAGCACAATTGCGCAAATGGCGTTAATTTATTGCTAACAAAGTATCATCTGGACTAAAACTATGTTTTTGTATGATGAATTGATGTTTGTAGGTTGAGATAATGAAATCTGACTTAAGTGAACTAAAATCAAGTGCCCCACTCTACGGGGGAAGTAACGAGTTGCTTTTCGATGCGTTATCAGATGCCCTTGCATTTGATCTTCCTGTCACATCAAACGTAAGTTACATCTCCTTCATACATTTAGGCAACCAAGTCACTGCAGCAATATGCTTAGTGCTTTGACTGCTGTTTGAGGTTGACGAATATCTGTTCAAATGGTAAAGCTAGCAAAAGGAACAACGACTGTTGCTTTTATTTTTAAGGATGGTGTGATGGTAGCTGTTCATTCACGAGCTAGCATGGGACGCTATATGTGTATGCAACTTTCTTACTATCAACATTTGTTACTTTGTGTCCTTTCATTCAGATGAATAGGTTCTCCATGTATATTGTAATCAATTCACTTGCTACATGGAACTAGTATAAAGAAAACTTTTTACTTATTTTAACTTGCATCTCTAAACCTATTTGCATCCATCCGAGTATACAGGACATAACAACGACACCTGAAACGACAAGAATGCAAACGGATAACCATGATCGATGCCCGTCGACCATCTTGCAGCGGAGCGCGGGCAACCCTACTTGTTTGATACAAGCCTAGGGATGGCTCATCATGTATCCCATCCATTAATAGTCAAACAAATTAGTTACTTCTTGTTTAGATGCATTGAAGAAATTATATACTTTTACAATTTTATTTACATCAACTAGTTACAATTTGTTGTATTCATATGACCGTTAAAAGGAAGGTTTAAGAAATTATAGGCGGAAATTTTTTTCGAATAACCACAAGGACGAAGAATGTAATTTACTCTAAAAAAAGTTTAATGCTAATATTCTATATAATTAAATGAATAAATAATTAAAATAATATTAATTCAGGTTATTCAGTTGGATTTTGGTTACTCGGTTCGGTTTAATCTAAATTCTAATCTGAATTCGGTTCGATCCGGTTTTCGGTTTTAGTGAGAAATTTATTTTAACGGAACTAACTTAAACGAATAAACCGAATAACCTATTACCGAACCGATGAACACCCCTAACTTTCGGGTGGGATAGAATTTGGTCCAACATAACTTATCATCTTGACCCGAAAGCCTGATAAGCTGAAAAGATTCGGGTTAAGGTTCTAATTAGTTTGTTATCGAGTCAGCCAAATAAAATACATTGACCCATTAACAAATCTTATTGCATAAGCTCACTCTCAGCTACATGGATTGGGTCGATTTGTTAGTTGAAAAAAAGACTTGTTATCTTTAGGTTTAATTTAAATCTTGGAATATAAGTTGGAGTGAATGTTTTGGCATACTAGTCTTAATCATCCCTCCTATGATCGTCCAATATTGTTTTTTTAAGTTTGCAATCATGTTAGCTCATTGCTTTTTAGAGCTAACTGCCATGTATACGATAATGTAATATGATATGTTATTAATTATTTTTTTGTATATAATTTTCGCTAAATATGGAATGCTTGTTGGGTCAAACTTTGTATTATGTCATTAACCTACAACGTGATAGACCCGATCCGACTAACCCGTAACCCGATAGATCGGATTCTATATAGCCTCGGGTTTTGGGTAAGTTTTTATTTTCTGAAAACCCGATAGTCCCGATCCAATAAGCATTTAACCCACCTGTTACCCCGATTGACACCCCTAAAACTCATAAGAATGACAATATCACATTATTTTCATTTTGGCGTCAAGTGATGTTTTACTTCTTTATAACATTAACAAAATTCTTCTCTTTTACCTATAAATCACGCTTTACTCTAGCCGACTCACCATTCAATCCATTCTTCTTCAACTTCCAAGCTTTAAATACGCACGCAATCTTTCTTATTTTTGTTTCATATACACAACCTAAAACACCGAGTGACCAAATCGTTAATCGTTGTTCTGCAGCATATGGGCAATGCATTAATTTTACCAAGTCAATGTTTTCTCCAAAAACTCCATCTCATTTGCAAAATGAGTTTTTTAATCGTCTTGGTGTTTTATTGATGGAGGCGTCGCTCGTGTTATCCACCAATAATCAACTAACGGCTGAACTCTTAGCCATCCGAAGTGCTTGTCGACTAGCTCTTACTTATGGTTGGCAAAATGCAATAGTTGAGTCGGATTGTAATGTAGATATTTAGCTTGCTTTTTCAGAAGGCGATCACCCTTAGTTCTTATATGCTATTGTGGCGGACATTAAAATATGGGCATCCCAACCATCTGGGCTAGCTCAGATGGCCACCAAGGGAAACCTTGGGGAGGTTGTTACCGCACGGGGAGGTCTTGGGTTTGAGCCTCTCCGTGAGGGTTTTCCTCCAAGTGCGAAAAAAGTGAGTGGGGTTTATCCCCTAGTGAGAAAAGTTATAGTCTTGCATACTGCCTAATTGGATGTCACTGTAAACTTGAATCACTAACAATTAACTTTGTCGTTCTAAAAAAACAAAAAACAAAAAAGAATATGGGCATCCCAACTTGATAACTTATAAAGCAATGGTTACATGTTCAACTTATTACACATGTGTCCTACACAATATAATAGTAAATAAGTAGATTAGGACCTGGTTGGTTCAATCCAGGCCTGAGGGGCAAGAAGATGTTTCGTTCCGAAGAAATCTCCAAAATTTCTTGGAAGTTTTTGTAACTGAAAGTGTGATACCTGCGTGTTTCAAGTGAATAGAATAACATATCATTCATGTTCTCATTCTGAGCATGCAATCTTGGAAAGTAGATCGTGTTCTCCATATGTGTTGTTTTGGCCTCAATCCAGAGAGATGACATACCACAAATAAAAATCATATGTTTCCCTAAACTTTCTATTTTAACCCATTCTCGTGTAAAGTCATCAAACTTGAAACCCTCTACCGATTCTCCAAACATCCCCACAATGACATGTAAAAGATGTTGATCACATCTCAACAGGAACGACTGAGCCAAAGATGTGCAACAATTTTTTTGGGCTTTGGCTACATTAGGCTTCCATGAATATTGATCTTCTCTGCCCATTTCTTCAAAAACATCAAGTCATCTATCATCCCTCAAGGCATAAAGATCTCGGCCAAATAATGTTAGAGATGAGAAATAGTCAACAGCATGTATATCTAAAAGAATTCTACGCCAGGATCGTTCCCCGCCTACAAAGTGGATACAAACATGATAATGGTATTCATCTATAGTAATTCCAACAACTATACAATTGGGAGAAGTGGGTGGTGCTGAGAAACTGAAAATATCAGAATCACGTAGCTGTGGAGGCTCGCGCATATCACTTGTGAAAGGGTTATAAAACACCAATGATACACTATATTTCAAAATCAGCAACCAACCATACCTCGAACTCTTTATTTCAAAATTGGAAATCAATTCTTGAGGTGTTTTTAAAAAATAATGCCTTTATGTTTGTCAAACGCAATCAGCCATGGTGTAGGTAATGAATACATTTGCAATTTCTTTGATGCTTTTCCGTTGTTCCATGGTATCAAAGGTGCTGCTAAGTGACAGGTTTTGCATTCAGAACGAAACTTGAGGTATTCGATACCAACAGAGAACTCCATTACCAAGCCCAAAACATGAAGTGGAAGATTGAGCAGGTGCGATTCATCCTCGTCACCGTTGACTGGTTTTACAATTATACTAACATCCTTGTCACCTTCTTGTTTAGCATCAGCATTCTCACTTTCTAACCTACAAAAAAATACAATTTTCACAAACATAATTCTCTTTTAGTGTTGTCAGAGAGAAGAAGATGCTTAGGAGGGATGCCACATGAGCTAATTAGAAATAATAAAAGTGATGTATAATAAAACTTAAATCACATTTCATAAATTCCAGAAAATTAACCACAATGTCAAACTCTACGAGAAGTAGACTCTGACTAGTCGTGTCAGCTTCCACAAAGTAGGCATATACTTTACTATTGCAACAAGTTAGGTTATAAAACAAACCAGTAATGCTCCTTAACTGTTTGGCAAATGTCTTTTCAGAAATATGAATCGCTCCGGATCCAACAGTACACAATATTGGGTTTGTTGGTTCTCGTTAACAAAAGAACTGAATTGGGATGATCGGTAGGGGCTGAAAAACAACAATCTGTTGTATCATTTTTTGTTTTTATTTGTAACCAGCTAGATGGTTTTCATTTCTTTTTTAAGTTTTAGTGCTAGTATGAAAATGACATCAAATTTGAACCCCTATGTTTTTTTTCAACTAAATGTATCTTGACAACAAATACTAGAAATTATGAGAAACTTTTTTGAGTTTTTATGAATATGACTTTTTAATTCCTATGACATATATGTTTTAGGCAGAAAGGTTGCTTGATCATTCATGGCTGCTGCCTTTTGGATTTCAGGTAAGGCCTAACTTTTCATTTTCATTATTTGTTGGATTTTAGTTTTAAACTTTGTGCTTTCTGATTGTAATGGCGACACCTCACTTCACAAATTCATTTTAAAGGTTTATTCTTCTTTCTCTTATTCTACTTCATATTTTTTTACGAATGTTTTTTTATTACTCGCTTTAATTGTACATCCTTGGTAACATGTTAGTCTTTCGTGTTAGCCTGTGTTTGATCAAGATGATCTCACTGTTCATGTCATGCCAAAATCCAATCAGCTTATTGGTTAGTCACGTAGTAGCTCATGAGATTTTCCAATGAGATGGAAATTAGTCATATGATACAACAATTAAATGTGCTAGCCAGGACTTTCCTAGTTTTCCCGTTATGGATGTGTTTCTGGCAAATAATGCTGCCATCCATGGAGTTTGATATTGGCGTCATTGATTTTGTCATGATATGTTTAGTTTTTTTTTTTGAAAGCAAAGAAATTTATTAACACCAAAGGCATCAAGCCAAAAACCTTAGGCCCCCAAGAAGGAGGCGAAAAAAAAATGAACAAAGAGAACCAAAAACCAACAGCAACACTAACTAAACTACATCATCTACCATAGGACAAATGCTAGAAGAATTTGTGATCCAAACTTTCCAATTGAAATTGCCCTTAGAAAACCGGTTGGAGATCCATAGTAGAGCATTGGACTAAATGAGCACGAAAATATCTTCACTAATCACAGCCAATCTATCCTCCGCTTTAGAATGAACCATTTTGTTTCTCCACATCCAAACATCCCACATTGTTATGAAGCAGACGCCTTGGAACACTTTATGAAGATGAGATGGGATGTGTTGACATAACAACCCGTTTATCACATTAGTGAAGTCCATTCCACCATCAGGAAATTTAACCCCCCACCAACTAAAACATGTTGGACGTTAATTGCATAAGTCTTGTTGGACAAAGTAATAAACGCAAAGCTTAAGGGCTGAACTCGTTAGATAGATAGTTAGTAACCGAAAGGTAGTTATTGGCGGTTATAGAAGTAGTTATAAAGTTAGTTATGGTGGTTACACCTGTTCATGAAAAGTCACGATGGTTCGGTGGCTATATATACGATGTACATGTAATGTTTTTAGCGTGTCTCATACAACAATGTAACAGATTATGTTGTTAGTAAATAATGAATCAATTCTTGTCAATCTTGTGCTTGTTGATTGTGCCAAGACCTGTGCGTGCAACGATTTTACAGTGGTATCAGAGCCAAAGGTTCAAAATCTAGGAAAAACCAATCAAGAGCGAAGGTTTGCAAGATTACAAGAAGTTGATTCAACTTTGATCAGAAAGATCAAAAGACACCAAGGGTACGCTGGCCAAGGAATACGGTGAAGACTTTGTTGGGACTGCATAACGCAACAACGAAGGGAAGGAAAAGACAACGTTGTAGAAGAACTTTGTGGGACTGCTGGAACGCGGCACAAAGGAAGAAAAGGAAAACGTTTTGACGCTTGAAAGGATAGCGTGGTACCGGAAAGAAGAGGCTAGCGAGAAAAGACTTCTGTGGGTTGTTACTTAGGCTAACACAAACGGATGAAGAAGCGGTCAAGGAAAGCGAAAAGGAGTACATAGGGATGGTGAAGATATGCTACGAGGGAGCACAGAGATCGAAGCAGGAAAGGCCAGGAGAAGATGTGGTCGGGAATAGCAGAGGGACTGCTTGGATAAAGGAACCACAGGCTTTTGCAAAGATAAGTGTTGAAGTAGGGGATGCACTAGATGGAACTCCAAGGAAGAAAAGCAGGACTGCAAGAGATTTGGTGTTAGTTTGGAAGGCAACATGGAAGAGACAACCGAGAAGAACAAGAGGAGAACTCGAAGAACAAGACTTAAACAATTAGGGGGGAATTGTTGGACGTTAATTGCATAAGTCTTGTTGGACAAAGTAATAAACGCAAAGCTTAAGGGCTGAACTCGTTAGATAGATAGTTAGTAACCGAAAGGTAGTTATTGGCGGTTACAGAAGTTAGTTATTCGGTTAGAAGTAGTTATAAAGTTAGTTATGGTGGTTACACCTGTTCATGAAAAGTCACGATGGTTCGGTGGCTATATATACGATGTACATGTAATGTTTTTAGTGTGTCTCATACAACAATATAACTGATTATGTTATTAGTAAATAATGAATCAGTTCTTGTCAATCTTGTGCTTGTTGATTGTGCCAAAACCTGTGCGTGCAACGATTCTACAGTTTTAATTAGTCTGTTTCTCAACATTTTAATTCACTCTTACAGTGGTTGTTATCTCTCGTCAGTTATACTTTCCTTTCGTTTGTTGTACATGCATGCATCATGTATCTGACCTGCGTTCATGCATTGTCTTGATATGTATCCACCGTGCTCAAATAAAAACAAATTGGAAGCAGATAGTACAAATCTCAGCTTAATAGGTGCTAATGGGTAAAACATTTGGTATTGTAGGCTCTCTGTTAAATGCATGAGTTTTCTGCAGTTCAACCTGACACTAGTCTACCTTCATGAAACTACAATCTGTCTGAAGCCCATCTGGATTAATCAAGTGACCGGTTAGGTTTTTACGTGCCCCGATGGTTTCTCGCACGTCGTAGCGACTTGACCAAGCTTCCTCTTTGGTTTTTATACGTTAAATTTACACTTGAATAATCATAGAATCAATCTTCCCTGAAAATTTAAGGAACTAGTTCATTACTTTGGCTTATAGTTTATTATATGTGATTGTCAAACAAATTTGACTAGTTAATTACTTTGGCTTGTGTATTGTTGTAAAAAAATTTTGTTGGTTATATAATAGGAAGCGAGGTTCAAGTTGAAAAAGTACCTGTCCTCGAGTGCCGTCACGAAGATCCAAACCCTGTAGTTGCTGCTTCTGGTGACAATTAAATGCCACTTCTGAACTATGGTTCTAGAACTTATTAAATACGTTTCAAGTGCTTCTCATCATGACGACAATATCGACTTAGATACATAGTGGTTGGATTTCACTTTAGATTACTTGTTTTATGTATGATATTATGAATTAATATTATAAATATCGTCAAATGCTATGTTATCACCATCGCTTGTGATTTTGGTTTGTTTATGTATATGCCTCATGCTTTTGTATATGCATCAACTATGATGATGCGTTCATTTGGTGTGCCAGTTTGATGTTCAAAACAAACAAATACAAGAAAACAATATATGAAAGGAAATAGGTGTAAAGTTATCAAGTTTTAACATCCAAGATATGGATGGATGGTTTCTTTTGACTTTACTAAACATCTTATGTTGCACATTGTAAGTGGAACTTCTTTAAAAATTGATCTGAAATACAATAAGAACATTGATATTTGTCAGGCAAATATTGTTCCAGGAAAATTGTTATCATTGTAGCAGGTTCAACTTCATTTGATTTTTAGGTTCGGGTCTCTTTATTTAGCTGTTTCCATGTCTTTTCAAAGGGGTGTTCACCCTTATTATGTGGTGCAAATGATTAGTGTGTTCGGTAATGTAGGCTGTGCGTTTCAGTTTGGGGTGTGTTTAAGCATCTGCTTTAGTTGCATCAATGTTTGTGGCATCAAGAACAAAAGTCCGACAAACAATCGTTTTCTAAAGAGTTTCAAGGCAGATTTATTTGACAAATTGGGTCTTTATTGTATTTTCAGTTTCAAGTTTTCAGTCAAGTTTCACTATGGTTTGGGTCGTTATACACTAATCAAGTC
>BQNB010002166.1:42185-49642 GCA_026074375.1 Tanacetum coccineum
TGGCTTTATATACATGTAATGTATGTTTTTTAGTGTGTCTCATACAACAATGTAACAGATTATGTTGTTAGTAAATAATGAATCAATTCTTGTCAATCTTGTGCTTGTTGATTGTGCCAAGACCTGTGCGTGCAACGATTCTACATCGTATGTTTCTTTTTCTTGCTCAATAAATAAAAGTATAGTAAGAAACCAAACAAAAATGAAATAAAGAATTAGTTTCAAATATGCATGCCTCCAAGTTCCATGACATGTTTGTTGGATACAGTTTTTATAATACAAACAGTAACATCAGATATAACAACCACCATAGTATATATGTTTGTATTCACATATAATACAAACATATATACTATGATGGTTGCTAGTCAATGAATCTGAAAGACTAAAAAAACAGAGTTAAGCATAAACGGGTAAACGGATGTGGTATTTTCTGTTCAAGTTATTCGGGTAAGACGTGCTTATTTGACTCAGATGTACGTGGTTTTATCGGATTAATCCCAAAACCGCTTCCGACTCTTCCATGACCACCCCAAAATGTACACACCTAATGAAGTTTGAACCAGTGACCTCTTGTTTGAATACAAATGTTATAAATGATTATAGATTTCGATACTTGTTCCAAATCTTGAAGACCCTTCTCGTTCTATATAAAGCCCTAGGCTCGAAGGCCCGGATAACTTAAATCTTAAAGAATTCGAGTTCCTAAAAAGGGCAATATCATCCATGACAACTTTAAACCTACAAAGTGGACAACTTGAGTTTTTTTCTAACCATTTATCTATACACTCGATATGAAAAGCATGCTTACACTTTGGTAACATTCTTAGAACTTCAACATCTTCAAAAGCCGCCAAGCAAACGGAACATTCCAACCCGTTTTTCGATCCTTTTAAAGTCGAAAACTTGAAGTATGGAAGTGACTCAATGATCTTTTTGTCAATTCCTGAAGACCTTGATCTTGCTCTAGGAAGATTACCAAAGTGTTCAAGGCGAATAGAATTCGATATGTGACAATAGTTTATATAAACCAAGATTACACATATTAAGGTAAACCCAATGCAAAGAATAAGTCCAATCACAAGTGCTATAGCTGGTTTTAGCTTAGAGATCGAATCCGATGAACTCGAAGACTTAGTAACGTTTTGTGAAAGTGATGAATTTGGAAAAATGATGAGAATAATTAAGACACAAAAGAGTGTTTTTTGTGTATTGGCCGGAAAGTTCATTGGATGTAATTAAGGAGAAGATGAATATTTTCTTTGAAGTATTATTTTAAGCTTGTTTATATATACTCTCTTCATATATATATATGCTTCCTCTTAATATTAAAAAACATTCGTTTACTTAGACCTGCCATTTGTAAGAAAAACGATTTAACTAAATAAAACTAACGTTTGAAGTTTAATACTATAATGAGTAAATTGCATGTACTTAAAGTTGTCGAAAAATGCAAATTAAATGTCCGTGATGAAAACAATTTATTTTCTATTTAGTCTTTTATAGCCTACGCGGACAGTCGAAAAAAAAACTCACAAATCATTTTCTATAACGAGCCATGCATAAGTAACTTTTTTAAAAGGATCAAGAAAAGTAGTTACTCTTAATTAATTAAAGGACTTTATTCTTATAATTTAAGTTACCCATTAAATATGGCAGATGTATATTGATTAATTAAAAAGTACTAAATAAAGTATTATTATAAGGGGTCACCCTCCAAACCTTCATGACAGCACTACATTAACCTAAAAACGCTATGACGTGGAAAAGAACAATAAGTACATAATGTTGTGTCATCCCATTAACGATCACGATAACACTCTACAACGTAAAGTTCCATGCATTAACACTTTTCCACCTAACACATATAAATTGCTAATAGAAACAAATGGGAAATATTATAACAACCAAGAGAAAATTTTGTGCACATACATTCTTTTTGCCTAAGTGCATAAATAGTAAGAATTAAAATTAAAAATTCGTACATATCCAATAATTTGTAGATGGATCCCAGGTGCTCCATTAGTTCCCATCATATATTGATTAGAGAAAAGTTTATTTGCATATTAGTTTCTCTTTATATACTAAGGGACAAATCATCATCATTTATTTTGGTTTGATTTAAGATTTAATTTTATCTAATAAACAAGATTAAACCTTAAAAAAACATCCACCACCCCTTTTCTACCTTTGTTTTTTAAGTAAAACACATTTTCACCCCTATTTTTTTAAAATTGCATATCGCAAAACCAATTAAATAAAGCGTTTTAAGGATACATAAATTACTACTTAATCGTGACAGAGCATTTATTATCTTTCAACAGGTGAGGCACTTTCATTATAAATTTCGAAAATTTTTTTTTTGTTTTTTTTGGTATTTTTTTGTTTTTCTCGATACAAATTTTGTTTGATATATACTTGTGATATAATATACACTAATCTGTATGTTGGAACACTTCAATGCTTTCGTTAAAACGAGTATACAATCATTGTGTGATAACTCCAACTGATAATCGCAGGTTTGGCATTGAGGAAAAGTCACATTCTAGCTTTTCAACCATTTATCACACATAATTTTTGGACCTTCAAATCAAAACACTTTACTTATAAAAGTTGGTGAATAACGAAGAATTTTATTTTTTATAATCAAACCCGCTTGAAGTATCACATGTGATATAACATATCCGTAAGTTTGAACACTCAACATGATGTTATGAAATGATCATAAATAATTGTTTAAAACATTAAACGATTTATCATGTTTGACATTAAAAAATAAACATCTTTACCATTATAACCATATATCAAACATAATATGTGAAAATTAAACAAAAACATTATTTTCTCACAAAACTATGTTTTTAACCCTCTTAATCCTACTAAACGCCTATAATATCACAAGTGGATAGTAACATGATTACATGTTAAATATTTCAAAAATAAACCACAGTTGGTGTACATTTTATTGTTTTATCACATGTGATATATAATTTATGTGAATTACCATGGATTATGTCACATTATAAATACCTATAATCACATGAGATTTTGAATGAAAATCAAAATATCGTCTATTTTGATTGCATTATTATGTCCATGTATATTTAACCCTATTTTGTTATTATTATTGAATGGATTATTACTGAATTGTTCTATTGAGGAAATTGCCAAGTAATTATGGAGTACTTGGTGAAACTTGACTAAATGGCACGCATTCTGGAGCTTAAACTAAGATATTTGAAGATTACTGTTCTGACACCCAACGCGCCGTATCTATCATGGATACCTACGGGGGCGTTATCTGTGCTGCATTCACCCAAGACCACGAAGATCAAAATACGCCGTATCCAGACGAAGAACCAATACGACGTATAGAGATATAGAAGATGTATATTCTGAAAGGATATCAAATGTGATCCCTACTCCACAGAAACTCCAATACTTGTCAGTATCCAACACCTTGGATACGCCTTCGTATCGGACACGGGACTCCAAACCGATTAAATACAAAAACTCAAAAAACAAGTTTTAAGTGTGCTAAATCATATTATCGATACCTAAAAACCATAAAAGTTGATTTCTAGGGAGGAAAAAGGAGCAGGATGTAGGTCTCGCAACGCATTCCAAATCCATAGAAATCTACGTGTAAATTTCTTATACTTTTTTAATCGTTCAGTTTTTGGTATCATTCGTTAACTCGGTTAGTTTACCTTGACTAAGACATTACTCGTGTATTAATTATGATGTTTGAAGGCTAATACCTTTAGGTATTAGCCATTATTATGGAGATCTGAATGTTTGGTTTTGTTTATATCTCGATTGCTTAATTTATCGTTGTATTATTGATTATGTTTATCACATGATACTTGTTTATGTGCTTAAGTATGCGACCTATCATTCAACTGGGTCTAGTCCTACATAGTTTAAAACGCCTGCAACTTCGGTGTAGTTTGGGCATAGGCCTAAGAAGTCTGGGGATTAGGTCTCCTTATATTAAAGCAGTATAGGTGGAACACTAGGATCACTAATAACGTACCTGCTTGAATTCGATTTGAACTTGGTTGTACCGTTGTAGGAATAGTGGCTTTGTACTAACTAATATCGGTTATGATTTTTGGTTTAGTTTAGATTAGTGAACTACCAACCTTAACACAAATTTAAATTAAGCCAATAAGTGCGGTAAAGTCTCTATGGCTAAGGTTAGTAGAACACAGTGGTTGTCCTATAGATGAATTAATAATCAATATAAATAAGGATTCTTTATGCGGAGGCTTTAATTGTGACAGAATAAATGTGTCTTAGGTCTTAAGGATGAATGTTCCCGACTAAGTCTAAGAATAATATGCGATAAGAGTTAAATAATTTTCATTGCACGAATAAACAAACCAACATTCTAATCAGATTAATGTATGGCTTTAATACTAGTTTTTTATCATAAGGCTTGACCGCTCTTTTATCTTCTGTTAATTTGCTTGATTGGGTTAAAGTGTCTTGAATTGATTGTAGTCACCAACCAAACCCGTGCCAGTCTCTCAGGCAGAAACCCCATTTTACCTGTTAGAATTAGGATTAGAACTAACATAGGATTAACATATGTTTGACTTAGATTATAATTAACTTAGATTAGTAAACCAAAATATTAATAAATTGAGAGATTTAACATCGCTTCAAGTGTTCGACATCCTACTTACCACGAATCTACCACCGACCGGGTACACTGCTCGTTAAAATGTTGTTTTTGGTTAAGTCGGCAAAATATAAATTTTAAACTTGAAACATAAAAATATACACCACATAACGACACATTAAGTTTTTGGCGCCGTTGCCGGGGAGTGAAAATTAATCTTGATTTATATTTTATATTTTGGTTTTTAGAATAGATCTAACCTTTAGGATTAGCTTAGTTTAGATTTAGTTCATATTTTTGTTTGTTTTCTAATTGTGTAATACGGCGTATTCAGTTTACTGAATACACGTGTTTGTTATTTGACGATTTTCTGGCCTAGTAAGTTTATTACAGGATGGGCGATCCAAACATTACTATTGAAGAATACACCAGGCTCGAGGAAGAAAAGGCTCTAAATCGTGGTAAGGTGTTTAACTGGGAAACTGCTAAGTATGGTAAGATCTTGTATGATGAAGACGTTCACGACCTCAGATCTATTGAAACCAAATTCCCAGCTATTGCTTTTAATGATCAGATATCATCTGAAAAAACACTTTCTTCTGAACCCACGGTAAGTTCTCTTAACAATGAAATTGACTTTAAAATTTCATTTGACGATTCCAATGATGAAGATTACACGGTAATTTTTGACAAAAACTCATTTTCTTATAAAATAATATCTACCAATGATTTGAAAACAGATTCGGAAAATGATAATGAAAAAGTCAATATGCCTTCGTTCCCACCACCCAAGCCTACGGTTAGTTGTTTTGATGATTTAGATTTCTTTAAAGATTTCAAGAATGAATTTCCAGCCATTGTTTACAATGACGATCTAACGTCTAAATCAGATCTTTTAACTGAACCGACTTTATGCCCTCAAAATATCAATGATTTTGATTTAAATGATGAAACATCATTGTCTGAATATGATAAAAAGGAACAAAACGTTTTGTACTTTAATGATCTATTCTCCTTCAACATAATTCATCCCGATTATTTAAAGTCGGAAAAAAACAATGATGATAATGAAATCGATATAATACAGTCTTCGGGGGATAATGTAATAAATACGGATGTTGGTGTCTATGCACAAGGGTCAAATAAGCTTTTAGAAATAAGTCATGATACATCTAATAAATTTTCAAAACTGGAATTTTTATCAATGAATTAAATCTTAATATCATGATTTGTAATTATATTATCAAAGGGATGCTGATAAATTTATATGTGCCGTTTGGCATCCCATTCGACCTTAAATTTTTTTATAAGGATGTAATTAAATTGGGGCAGGTCTAACTTGAAGACTTTTCTGTAAACAAAAATGCTTGCCGAGAGACAACCCGGAATGTATTTTTATTTTTTATCGAGTTTGTCTTCCCAAATAGCTGATACGACGTATCCAAACCCTATGGATACGGCGTATTGACTATCTGGACGTTATCCAGTCTTTATTTTCAGCACATTCTATACGACGTATTTTTTAAATGAATACAGCGTATACATGTATCAATACGACGTATCCTGGGGAATGGATACGGCGTATCGACTTCCTGTACAGTTTTAAGTTTATTTCGAGTCTAACCAACTAATACACGGAGATAGAAATTTCACTTGTTTTCTTATGCTTAATATAGGACCTCGTGAAAAGAAATCGACGAATGTTGGTGCAGTATTTACAAATCTGAAAATCTGGAGGTGTTGGAGTCTTGAAACTTCAAGGAGGCTGTTCAACATAAATTCTTGCTCAATAAACTCAACATGGAGAATCTACCGAGCAAATATCAGGGGAGTTTCTCATTCTAATTCTTTTTAATTCCTGCATTTAATATTTTATCTATACAACGAGGACGTTATATAATTCAAGTGGGGGGTGGTAATTAGAATGTATACTTGTCATAATTTTCACACTAATTATGCTCAAATTAAAAAGAATTTGAAGCATACTTTTGTGAAATTACATGTTACATAACCCGCACACAATAACCCTAATTAGATATTGTGAGGATTTAACCTTATCCGTTTCCAGATGTTTACCCAAATTCCACAAAAATATGAGTGTGCCGGTGATGTAGTAGATTTTAGAACTTGGCTTGGTATATCTATTCGAGATCACAGTGACGAGTACTATGGATTTAGATGGAGTAACTTGTTTAAATTGGTAAATTTTAGAATTACACCCAAAACGCCTTTACATGTTGTTTATTAACTAACTACACTGATTAGTTAACCTCCGTATAAACCCTTTGTTTACTCTCACTTTAAGAGTAAGATACCCCTAGAACAACCCGTAGAGCCAATCCTTTAGGAATTACACTAACTTGTTTATTTCGTTACACCTCTACACCTTAGCCTACCCTGTAAGATTAAGTTTATTTTACAGTTGCTAGTTGCTTAAAGTGTAAATTATGTATTTCCCGAGTCTTGTGTCAATTTTGGTACGGTTGGATGAAATTTGCACATCGCAAATGGGAATGTATAAAGTAGTCAAAACTCATGTATTTTTACTACCGTCGCAATTAATGGTACGTCCGTAGAATGAAGAATTACCGAAGGAATTATCCAGAATTATTATGATCGTGAAGATGGTAAAACTACTCCGAGTTTCATATATAGTTAGATGTAGATAAAAAATTAAAAAATTAGAAAAATCGCAACAAAAAAAAGAGAAGGAAAGTTTGAACATAATCGTTTCACAACTACCGAAGGAATTACACGAAGGATCGATTATTCGTTGAAATAAATCGACGATGTAGAGTATTGTATAAAGTGGAAGATATCACCGCTTGCC
>BQNB010002166.1:51036-58536 GCA_026074375.1 Tanacetum coccineum
AATTGATAATGTTCAAAGTCTTCAAAGACTTTTTTACATTGATTACTCATCTTTTTATTACAGCATATTCCACTCAAAATTCAATTGAAAATCATTAGACTGACGCTTAGACTAGAGGGAGTGGGCGTGAGGTGCCCCTCACCTCACTTGTGAGATCCAAAAACACAACCATCACTCACCCGTGAGTTAACAAAAACGAGGAGTGAAATGGTGAGCCACTCACCAAGTGTGAGTGGCAAAACCTGTGAGCCCATTTGTTGTTTTAATATTTTTTATTTGGTATGTGTGTGTGTGGAGGGTATTTAGTGGGGTATATTTTGTATAAAATATGTATTTTAATGAAAGATGATGTATGGTGACTAAAACACTTGAATGGTGAGGGAAGAGAGAAAGCTGAAGTCGCGCTGAGGTGAACGGTGAGGCATGATGATCACTCCCACAAGCCTTAAAGTTTTTTTAAAGTTTTGTCATAAATGAAAAAGAATAATAAAATAAGATAAAGTGAGGGGATAAAATTTTGGCAAAAGCTTGTAGTTTAACAAGTTAGTTATGAAAAGCTTTTAAAGTGCTTTTGAGACAATGGTAAAAACCTTTTCAAATAACGTTTTAGAATAATAAAATGTAGGGGTGTGCAGGGTTCGGTTTGGCTAAAACCGAATCCGAACCGAATCATTTGAGTTTTATAAAACAAAAACCGAAACCTCTCGGTTTTTGGCGGTTGATTTTTTCGGTTTCTTATTGGTTTCGGTTTGGTTTTTTGGTTTTTAATCATTTATATTTGTGCGTGGCCAATTTATACCAACAAACTTATTTTACGTAGAAAATTAGCTTTTTTTTATATCAATCTAAGCCTAATAATGTTTATCTCAAATTTCTAAAATTAGTCAATTACACACATATATACTTATAAGATACACAGATGTAAGTGAATATACACATAGTATGATTATTGGCATATGTCACGTACACGATAAACACGCAAATAAACGTTAAGATAAATATATTTAATAATTTTATTCACAAAATGAATATGAATTTATAAATTTGATTTATTTAGTTATTTATTTATATTATATTAATTATGTATGATTACGTAATAAATTGGTTCGGTTCGGTTCGGTTTTTAATGTTAGGTTTTTGGACGAAAATCGAAACCGAACTGAACTTTTCAGTTTTTGAAAAAACAAAAAACCAAACTATCGATTTCTTGGTTTGGTCGGTTATTTTAGTTTGGTTTTCGTTTGATTTTTGTTTTTTTGGTTTTTCTGCTCACCCCTAATAAAAAGTCAGTAAAAACTTGAATATTGTGTATGCTTTAATAAATGTTTAATATGACAAACTTGAAAGGCCATTTGTTTTTGGCAAGTGTTAAACTTATAAAACAAAAATTTGCAAAATTAATAAAAAAATTCAATATATTATGACCAAGTGAGTTCATAAATGATATTTAAAAGAGTGGGTTTAAGCTTAAAATTAAGCTTTACGTAACTATAACTATACACCAATAATACATTAAAATCATCCATAACTACTTTGATTCTAATATGTAGTTTATTGGTTTGGGTTCAAAAAACTTTTCGAGTAAATTGCAACAATGGTCCTTGTGGTTTGGCCAACTTGCAGATTTGGTCCGTCGAATTTTAAAATTGCAAAAACAGTCCGTATTTTGAATGTTTGGTTTTATTTTTGGTCTTTGGTCGAACTAAAATGACTAAAATACCCCTCTGTTCTTTTACAAAAACCGTCCGTTAAGAGGGGTATTTTAGTCATTTTAGTTCGACCAAGGACCAAAAGTGGAACCAAACCTTCAAAATACGGACTGTTTTTGCAATTTCGAAATTCGACGGACAAAATCTGCAATTTAGCCAAACCACAAGGACCATTTTTGCAATTCTCTCTAAATTTTTGCGCTAGTTTGTTTCTTAAGTATCGAATTTTGAACTAGTCGAATCAAAATGTTGTTTGCTTGTTTGGCTTCCGAATTCCGACCAAACACGGTAAATTATTCGCTTGTTGGGTAAAATAAATATGCCAAGGTTTGCAACAAATCTAACATTTTACGATTGAAACCAGTCACATCAAATTGTAAATGCACATGGTTAGTTTTAACTCCTGTTGGTACCTCATTCAATAATACCATTTGAAATTTTATGCTATACATTAATTTATGTTTTGGCAGTTAATCATTTACACTATAGTAAGATACAAGTGATGTGCTTTTAATAAATGAGATTTAAGTACTGACCAAAACTAGTTAATAGGCAGATGAGAGAGGTAGCTAATACAGGCAGAGTGGTGGTTTGAGCTCATGGGTGGTCGGTAGACCTCATTCATTACCGTTCGTTCTATAAAACCGATTTATACTAATTTCTAAAATATACTGAAAAGACATAGTTTTCGCAAAGATATATAAAGACAATTACTTGGAAGTGCTAATTGTTTTAAGTTGAAAACCTAGAATAGGTTTTGCCAGATTTCCATAGGTTATGCTAACACTACCTCAACTCAATGCAAAAACTTTGAGTAGTTTTGTCATTAGAAATCAACAACTTCGAGACACAAAGCTTTTGCTAAAACTTTCTCACGATAAAAATTGTTTTGTTGTGTTTTATATATATTTTGCCTTTAAAAAAAAATGAAGTCCGGAACAAAATACAAATATATAACAAAGCTCTAAAAAGTTGACGTTTGCCAAGCTATTGCTTCAAGTGGTTTGAAAAGTCATTACTTGCCATGCTAAAAAGCTTTAGAAAAACTTTTTAGAATTGAACAGTGCAAAACTTTTGTTCAAGCGCTCCATTGCAGATGCTTTTAGAGATTAGAGCATAACATCTAAAGCTTTTGATAGAGTTCGTTTACCAACAAAGAGTTATAAAAGGATTGTGAAACATTAAACTATACCATTTCACGATTTTTTTCCCCTTTAGATAGATTTACGTTTAGAGTTTTGAGAGCTTAAATTTACCTTCAACAATATGCCTTTGAATTTAAAGATTTACATACAGTCGACATATAAGATTTAACTCGACTGAATATTTTAACTGCTTAATAAATGCCTTTATTTCATATTTATTATTGGGTAACACAAGTCCCATACTATAGTAATTTCCATCATATCCTTTGCGCCCTTTGTTTTTATACGATGATCTAATTTATTACAGTCAAAGTAACCAAGCGCTATTCGTCCAGTTGGCATCATATCGTTTATTGAATTTGGCTTAGGTGAGATAACATAATGTCACATTCAATGTAATGTATATATGGCAAAGATAGTAAATATGTCCACATGGTACAGCAACTCAGTAAGATGAAACTTTGTAACAGTGGTTAGTTTGAATGTGTTCTCGAGTTCTAGTTAAAAAAGAAAATGAAAGAAAGTGAAAATGAAACCGCCCATGTTGTGTTCTCGAGTATTACTTAAGAAAGAAAATGAAAGGAAATGTAGTGTTATTTTGATGATTATGGAAGGAAAGTGTTTCCTCCCAATTTTGGGAGGAAAGTGTTTCCTTTCATTTTCTTTTTTTTAATGAAATAACTCAAGAACACAGTGTAAATATTAAATATCTCAGTCAATTATACGAAGGAAAAACATGCTAACTTTTACATGGTATGCCATTGATATACACAATAGGATTTGCTTATTATGATCGTGCCATTGGCATAGAGTTACGAACTTACGACATACTATACCTTCATAAGACGAACGATGCATACATACGGTTCGATCATACGACATGGTCCCATTTTTCCTTGAAAATGATTCTGCTTAAATATTTGTAGTTTGAACCGTAGAGTACCTAACCAAGCTCATACATAGTGTAGCACATAAACAAAAGTACCACAACAAATAAATAGTTTGTACTTTGTGTTATATATAAGTTAATTGTCATTAATAAATGGTGATTGAACTAGTTTGCATTCTCACTTGTGTAACCAAGTTTTTTTGTTAAAACCTAAGAAGTAGTAATTACTATTATCTTTTGGCCAAACCAAAAATATAAATTTCACTCATCATCCTTATTTTTTGCATGTCAAGAAATTAGTTAAAAGTACAAGAACAAATAGTTCATACCAGATTTTCTTGGTACTAAAGTTCATGCGTTCCAATCAGGCTTCAAATGCTTGTTTCTGATAGGAACTTGATTTCGATAGCTAAAATGTCTATCCTTTAAAGTTTCACTTCAAAACAAACACGATTCTATACCTCCATATATAAACGTCTTGGTTGGTATTTTTAAACGCCACATCTAATAAAAACTTTTCTTTAACTTGTATTCGAATATACTCTGTGAATCTCTCTTAGCCATAGAATCCTTTACTTTATTAACCCTTATTTTATCATACCCCGTTACACGTTTTACCCACTCTATAAGCTCATCTTTCGCTCCCATCCTAATTAACATGTATAAGACACTTTTATTTATCAAAAAGTGTCCGTACTTTTTTTTTTTCTTTTATCTAGTAGTTTCGTATTTCTGTATCAAATATTATATTATAAGTTTTTTACTCTCTGTTTCGTGTTTTTATAATAAAAGGAAAATTATAAAAATAAATAATAAAAAAATTAAAGGAGTATTGGGATCACTTTAGTGGGATATGAATATCCTAACCCTTTAACAAATTGGCTATTGATTTTTGTGTGTTAAACAAGTTGGCTTTTAATCTTAATTAACATGGTTAAACAGGCTTGGAAGATTTAATTGTTAGTTGATGTACACAACATTTGTTAGTAATCACAAACAAACAAACCTTGTGAAACCAATTAATGTAATTTGATCGGTATAAATGACAATATGTAGATAGATAACATTGATATCGAATGTAGAAAACTAGAAACATCAAGTTTGTTCAGAAAAACAATATAAAAACATTAAAAACTATTTAATATCTATGAATATATTATATTTTATTTTCCTGGTTTAACTTGTTATATAATTAGTTTTTTTTTGAAAGGCTGTTATATAATTAGTTTAATCAAAACTAAATGCAGGAAGATTGGCAGGAAATGTTATAATGACCGGAAACGTTCTTTTGAATGGGAAGAAAAAGAGGCTAGACTATGGTGCCATTGTAAGTAATCCATATCACAACAAAACTTATTAATTATTTATGTGATGCATATATATAACTATTTTTTAGTATTAGATTATGTGTTATTTACCTTCATCTTAGCCGTAGGCATTGTGTTTTTACGGTTATTATCAAGCATCATTATATAAATATACTTAGCGGTGAATTCGATTTGCTTCTAATCCTTTTTTCTCTTATGAAGCGTTCATAGGAATATGCATTTGTTTTCGTTTTGGCTAGATTCGATAGGTGATTCGTAACAAACTGTTGTAATGATTTGTGTTTCTCCTCTAGCTTATTGCTAGCTAGTTGGTCTTGTTTTTAATAAAATTGTCGTTCTAAAAAAAGCAGTGAATTCAATAACATAGAAGAATGTTAGTTGTTACTAAAACTTATAGCTTTAATATATTGGTCAAAATGATAAATTCTACAGTAGTTTTTACTAAGTTGTTGTGCGTGTCGTAAGTCTATAATGCACCATGATTTAGAATTTAAAAACCACCCAATTAATATTTTTTTCGCAAAATAAGTTTATTTCTATAGTTACATTAGTCATTAGATAGATAGATAAAAATGATAAATATAATAGATTTATTGCTTAAGGGGACCTTGAAAACGCACCACTGAATTACTGCATTTCTAGTTGTGCATATGCAATAAACAACCAAATAGGACCACATAATCAGTATCACGAAGGAGGCACAATTCTATATCCTTGGATAAAACATGCACATACACAATAAATGCACGTCGGGTACGTTATATATATCTTCGATTCAACACGTATGTTTGTAATTTTGAGCAAAACCTTATAAATATGGGACTACTAATTATGCCCATAAACATGTGTAGTAATAGTAGATTGATGTACAAACATGTGAGTCTTTTTGTTAGAAAACTAGTAATGCATTACTCACACATGTAGGAATTTAGGTTTAAAATTAATCATATTGTTCTGAATTAGGTGACTTAACTTATCTAATTATAAGGAAAAAGTTAAATTCTAGCAACGAACATATATATGTTCTAATGAGACTTGAACTTCCGACTGACATTACAAAAAACAAGATTAAGGAGAATAGGCTACAAACACTTCCAATGACGACATTTGTTGTCGCCAAAAGTCACTAAACGATACACATTTTCTTACTTTGACTTTAAAAATGGTCAAGACTTTTAGTGACGACACTCCTCGTGGCTAAAGATAAAAATATTTTCCTTTCTAACTTTTTTTCCAAAGAAAAGATAATTTCCGCTTATCTTTAAAAGCAACACGTGTCGTCCATTTTTGTACCCTCCCTGTTTTTTTGCGTTTTTTTTTTGTATTTAATTATTTTTGTATTTTATAAGTATGTATTTGTTATAAAACTGTGACACTGAAAAAACGTGAACAAAAATACAAAGTTTAACATGTCAAAAAGTATGAAAACTGACAAAATAGGAACAGAAACTAATAAAAAACTCGTTGGCACTTTAAAAAGTGGTAGGTACACAAGGAATTTTTTGTACCTATTTGTACTTTCTGCGGGCAGGAGGAGTACCAATATATCACCCATTCAATTTCCCTTCTGAATTTTACCATCTTTTTTTTCCAAACAAAATGATTCCGCACTTAGCTTGTGACGATGACACGTGTCGTTGCTAAAGAGTTTTTAATTAAGAAAAACTTGATTAAATCATTAAATTCAATAAATAAATACGTATTATAAATAAAGTCGTAGTTAAAATTTTAGCGATGATAGGTGTTATCCACTGAAAGGTTTTATTAAAAATACATTTGAGTCGCAAAATCAATTAATTAATTGTATAAATTAATATATAAAAAATGTAAATTATAATATACTATATCTGATTAAATTAAATACGTAAATTAAATTTTTGATTGTTATAAACTAAGATATAAATCAATAAAGAAATTATCTTGAAATTTATACTCACATACCTCTATTGTAGAGACATCGGGCACCCGAGCAAAAGGTTTTTGCATAACTTGAGACTAGCTAGAGATTACTTCCGTATTACACGCTGATTGCAAAAATGTTTCCATGCTGATAAAATAATGATTCTGATCGTAAAATGTAATAGTAAATAAGATCCTTAGGTGTAGTAACGCCGGCGTTGGCGATTTATTTTTTGGCCAGGCGTTACAACACCGCCGGAAAGGCGTGGCCAACGGCGTTTGTCCAACCAAACGTGCTTTGGGTGTGTTTTTTAAAAAAAAAAAATTCATTTTACCCCCCTAACGGCTAGAATTTAAATTTTTCTCTTTCCTCCCAATTTTGAAATGTTTCATTTAGCCCTTAACGGCTAGTATTTATAAAAAAAAAAATAAAAAAAAAATAATTTTTTCATATTTACCCCCCTAAAACGCTGATTTAATAAAAAAAAAATCAATTTTACCCACCCCTCACTCAACTCACTATATATACA
>BQNB010002166.1:63536-128249 GCA_026074375.1 Tanacetum coccineum
GAGCAACAAACGTACGCGTGCCTTGATCTTCTACTATCAATTGCTGCAGTTGAGAGTTCCATGATGGTTATCGCTTCAGTTGTTCCTAATTTCTTAATGGGGATCATCATCGGTGCTGGTTTCATAGTAAGATTCATTAGTCTTTTCATTGGCATTTGATTTTCTCAAATTGAATCTCAATCAAAACCGCTAAGTGTTGATTTCTTATTTCTATCTAGGGTGTGATGATGATGACAGCAGGGTTCTTCCGTCTTATCCCTGATCTTCCAAAGATATTTTGGAGATACCCGATGTCTTACATCAATTATATGTCATGGGCTTTACAGGTAACACTGACTTACAACACTTGGCGACAAATTTTAAATGTTTAGTAGCATACTTAGGGTTGTTGCTTTGCACAAATTTTGAATGAATACACATGCATTTTTCTTAGGGAGCATACAAGAATGACATGATAGGATTGGAGTTTGATTCTGATAACGAAGGCGGACCAAAGCTTCCAGGCGAGTTAATACTAAGCACAGCTCTCGGGATCCCAATTGAGCACTCAAAGTGGTGGGATTTAGCAGCGGTTGTTGTAGTGATAATATGTTACCGACTATTGTTCTTTGTTATACTCAAGTTGAAGGAACGAGCGAAACCAATGTTTAGAGAAATTTACACGAGAAGAACCCTACATCATTTGAAGAAAAGAGCATCTTTCAGGAAAACTTCACCATTTCCTTCAAAAAGACACCAACCCGCTCATCCACTATCGTCTCAAGAGGGTCTTAACTCACCACTTCATTAGATGAATGTGGTTAAGTGTGAAAGATCGAACACTGATTCATGTTTGTGCTCGAGTTTGCATGATTATATTATACTATGGTTGTAAGTGTAGGATTTTTATCATTTTTAGTTTGTGCAAATATCTAAACATAAGAAAGGTGAGTGGATTTGATCATTAATCACTTTATTTTGGAATGATAGGTTCTTTTTAGTCTAGCTATACGGAATTTCGAAGCACATTTTTCATCTTAAAGTTTCACTACATGTTACTAGTATATTAACTGCTAGATATTGATGTATTTGTCCCTTTAATAAATCATTGTTCAATACTATTACAGGACTACCCAAAATTGCAATTTTCGTATACATGTGAACCGGAAAAACCAAAGTTGTCATTTTACAATATCACTTATTTGAAATAATATTTTCGTATACTTATTTGAATTCTATCATTTTGACAATAATATTTTACCTACAATGGTCTATATTTGCTACTAAAAAATACCCAAAATAATATCACTAGATTTAGGACATCCATCAGTATCACCTTGAATATAATGTAACGTATCAACCATATTATCTGATATTATTTACGATGTGAAAATACATTTCTACAAACTACATTCTTGCAACTCAATAACAAACAAAAGGGAAAAATTAATATCTAAAGAATAAGCTAAAGAAAAAGTTAATCAAGATCGTATTTATTTTCTACTCTATAATCTCAGTCTTCATGCAAGCCCTTAACTTGACTTCTGCTGTGTTCTTGTTATTAACATTAAGCACATCACAACATTCACCTCTATTTTCAGCCTATATGATACCAAAAAACACATCATATTTCAATATATAACATTCATAAATAAGAAAATGCATAAACAAAATGATTAGGGAGCTAATGGACTTACAAAGTTTAACTTTGTTACGGGAGAGTAAACGCGAATTTTCTTGATGTAATCCGCGGAGTGATTTGAAGAACAAGGAGGCAATTTCCGCTGCTTGTAACGAGCATAGGTTGTCATAATTTCAACTGTGTCATTACTATAACTATTACTACTACTGTTATTGTTACGATTATGGACTCTTTTTACGGAACGCAAGTAAAAAATATGCGGAGCTTCACATGAACTGTCGGTGATTACTCGTGCGTTGAACATGTAATCTGGTGGTCTTTTCTTTAAACTCCATGGAGTGAATGTCTCAAAAGGTCTTCTAAGAATGCTTCTAGGGGTAAATTGCTCGTAAATGTACGCCGAGTAACCCCATGCTATTGAAAATGCCCAATTTTTTGGCTTGTGGTAGCAAACGGTTTGTTGGAGTAGGCGTGATTGATCAAGTTTGGCAGGCTTCATGAGATGTCGAATGGACTTATGACGGTCCATTTTTGGGAAAATTGGTAAGGCAATGTCGAGGTGGTGGAGAGAGATCAATGGTGTTTGTGGATGTGCCGATAATAATCCTGATATGTCGTCCACCAAATCAATCTGTAAAATTAGTACGATAATAGTTGAGGTTTTTGGTACCAAAAAAACGAAACTCTAAAAAAACACTCATCTAAAATAGTTTCGCTAATAACATAAATTCGTCGATGGCTTGTTGCACAAATCCTACAGGTGTGAACATCATAGACTTCTTCCTTCAATTCATCCATGTAAAAAATGCTGATTTACATCCAAGTGGTGTACTTGCCATCCATGATAAGCTGATAATGCTAATATTAACCGAGACTGTCTCTGTTCCTATCAACTGGTAGCAAAAAATACTTCATCGAAGTCTATTCCTTGTTCTTGTACATATCCTTTTGCTACTAATCGTGCCTTGTATTTGATGATTTTTCCTTTTGCATCCCTCTTGGTTTTGAAAACCCATTTGAGTCCTATTGCCTTCTGATTTGGTGGCAATGTTGTAAGGGTCCATGTATTATCTTGTTGATAGAATCTAATTTCATCTCCATGCCTCAATCCAATTGTCGATAACCGTTGATGCCTTCCATGTAATTACGGTCTTCTTTCCGAAATAGCAGAGTTTGAGTTTCACACACTCTCATGTGCAGACTGATGAGCTTAATAGTTCACTACACAGCTGCCTAGAAGTTCCACTTCGTATCGGTTCCTCTTTTAACTCTAATATATACTCTCCTAGATTGCTCTCTGATTTATTCTTCACCCACGCGTTCCGATACTCTAGTCTAAATCCATCATATGTCCTGCGGTCATCTCTCTATGTCGTCGGCGGTTGCTATGCGGTCTTTAGGAGTAGGGGTCATGAGTAGCGAGGCCGTATGTGCACTTAGAGACGAACAACGTGATCCATAGTTAGCGCCAAGAGAGGTCGCACGAGTTAAGCGCATCTTTGCGAGCATACTCGTTCCATCTACATAGTTAGACTCCGCTGCCCGACTCTATCATTACTCTCTACATAAAGCATCAGCAATAACATCGCTTTTCACCCCGGTGGTAACAATCTCACATTGTAATCACTAAGCAGTTCTAAACCAACGATGCTGCTCATATTCAGCCTCCTTTTGATTAAGAATGTGTTGTTAAGACTCTTGTATCGTGAACATCTACACTTGGTTCTGTACAAATGAGTGTTCTCCAAAGTTGTCAGAGAAAACACTACCGAATAAGTTCCAAAGAAAACCTCTTCCTTCCTACCACAAAACTCATTCCCAGAATGTTTCTTGATGTACTTGTAATCCTCTTCATCTCTATCCAATCCCATGGTATTTATTTCATAAACTTTACATCCCTACTAACTGTTTCTTCTTTGCTATTGGATCAATATAGCCTACATGCCTTTGATCCTTCCTCTAACCTCCTAAGTAAATCATTTGGTAGACCTCTAGTTGTCCAGCTTCTTAAAAAGTGAGGTTAGACTGAACTCTTTGCATACATAGCTGTGCGAAAGATAAAGAAAACGAAGCTATAATACATCTGGCTGTAATGCGCAAACACTTATAAAGAAACACAAACAAAGCCAGGAAGAGATAAAAGGCTAGATGTTATCGCATAATGGGCAAAGAAAGATAGGAGGGCCCATGTTCGTGTGGAATTCGCCTCTGCCTCATAAAAGAAGAAAGAATAAATGAAATGGACAAAAATAGAGGCTTCACAGCCTCGTACACCGAACGATAACACAAGTAACTTACCGAAGTGGTACACTACTACAGGATTTCATAGGTAAACGGCTGTGAAAAGGATTGGAACGGAATTCAGGTAGAATTAGCAAAGGAGTATAAGAAACATACTAGACCAGTCCAGGGTAAATCAAACTTCAAAGGACAGAAGGCGAATTCAAGATGTTGGAAAAAAGAAAGGCGCTAAAGAATTTCATATTTTCATCTGGAGTCCGGGGAGTGCATTGTGAAAACCGAGAACGGAACAAAGGTAATTTCAAATGTATTTTACACACCCGAAATTACTTTAAATGTGTTAAGTTTGGAGCAATTAGAGAACCAAGGGTATGTTGTAACTGTTGAAGGGAATAAGTGTGTCATTAAGTATATGTTGTGATGAGATAGAGCATGTTGATGCGCAATAGAGGATAGGGACATGTAAGGATTCAACAGCAATGTTAAAAAGCCACAATGAATATATAGAACGATTATCTTTAAGTCATATTGATACAACGTAAGAGTGTTCTACCCTAATCAAAGTATGGAATATCTCTTAAATAAATAAAAGACACACATACTATGTCGTATTGACAAGGTATTTAAGTATGAATGGAACTTAATACACTTTGAAGATAAACTCGTATTCCAATATTCTATCTTTTCTTAGATCTGTTAAGATAAGATAAATTAGTTTATCCGACACATGAGACTAGATAACTGGGAAAGTTTTATCAATTACTACAATGGTTCTATATTGATTTGATGGGCTCAAGAAGTGCTAGGAAATTTGCAACCAAAAAGATTGAAATCTAAAATTGATTATACTACACTAATACAAGTGACTGGAAGACGAAATTGGAGCTACATATTCGTCTCTTGTGAATAAAAAAATAGAGTAGCCAAGGTTGCAGAATTATTTGGTTTAGGACAGGAACATCAGGATGAGGTCAAAGAGTTATACAAAGAATATATTGGCATGGCTAAGGTTTACTACGAAGAAGTGAAGAGATCAAAGCATGGAAAGTCGGGAATTGTGGGGGAAAATTGCATTGGAGATGCAGGAAATGGAAGGCCACAAGGCGATGCAAGGATGGAAGACGCGGAAGTAGAGGAAGGAAAGCCAGACAAGACTCAAGGAAAAAGACGAACCAATGATCGTATAAAGGGCACAACAGCCTCGTATGAGCCCTCAAACAAAAACACAAAGTAGACCAGCAGCGAATGATTGTAACTCACATCGGTTAAGAATCGAAAGAACCCGTAAGACTCTACACATTACGAACTAAGGGGAGCTCTGCGGCACTGTGTTAATTTCGTTACATACAACATTAGAAAAGACATTATTAATAGGTCCTATTATATTTGTTTATATTTAAGGTAAAAACTGAGGTAACTTTAGATGGTGAGTCGTACCCAGGAAACCCAAAGTTTTATTAGGCAGATTTTTTATGTCAGTTATTATGAAACGACACAATGTTTCTCAGGGACTTTGGGACATGTCGTTTCAGTAGTATTAATAGGAAAGTGTCGATTGTAAACAACAATTCATCAATATCAGTTTCTAGTTTACAACAATTTGTTTCACTGTTAAATTGTATCCAAACACCCCTGCAAAACATATGGTTTCGTATACCACAATCATCAGAAGAATTGTGCGCCGCAAAAGGGCTGACAATTCGCAAAGACTACAGTGTATCAGAAATGTGGGACGCATGATACTCATCTTAGATTTTGCTTCATAAGGTATTATTATAAACCACCGAGGACTAAAAGTCGTTAGAAAAGATAACATTATATCCACAAAAGTTATTATGTTAAGTTTAGGATTCAGTTTAGAAAAAAGAAAGAGGTAAGTCAATTCATCGCTCCCTTGATGTATATATACAGAATCATGTAAACAAATTAATAGTTAGACAATTACAGAAACTTTACTTATTCATTTATATTTGCAACTTATACAATTCATCTAGCAATTTGGGACAACAATTGATGTATTTGTCCCTTTAATAAATCATTGTTCAATACTATTACAGGACTACCCAAAATTGCAATTTTCGTATACATGTGAACCGGAAAAACCAAAGTTGTCATTTTACAATATCACTTATTTGAAATAATATTTTCGTATACTTATTTGAATTCTATCATTTTGACAATAATATTTTACCTACAATGGTCTATATTTGCTACTAAAAAATACCCAAAATACAATCACAAATTTAGACACCCATCAGTATCAACCTGAAAATAATACAACGTATCAAACCATATTATCTGAATAATTATTTACGATGTGAAAATACACAGTTCTTATCACAAACTACAATCTTGCAACATCAATAACAACAACGGGAAAATATTATATCTCTAAAGATAAGCTTAAAGAAGAAGTTAATCAAGATCGGTATTTATTTTACCTACTCTATAATCTCAGTTCTTCATGCAAGCCCTTAACTAGACTTCTGCTGTGTTCTAGTTAAACATTAAGCACATCACAACATTCACCTGAACTATTTATTCAGCCTATATGAACCAAAACCACATCATATTTACAATATATAAAACATTCTTAAAATAAGAAAATGCACTACACACAAATGCGTTACTGAGCTAATGGACTTACAAAGTTACACTTTGCTACTAGGAGAGTAACACGCGAACTTTCTGATCGTAATTCGCGATTATTTGAAGAACAAGGAGGCAACTTCGCCTGTAACGACATAAATTGTCAAAATCAATCAACTTGACATATATTACCTATAACTATTACTACTACTGTTATTTTACATTATGGACTCCTTATTAACGAACGACAAGTAAAAAATATCCGAAGCTTCACATGAACTGTCGTGATAAACTCGTGCGTTGAAACAATGGTAATCTGGGTGTCATTTCTTAAAACTCCATGCGGAGAGTGAATGTCCTCAAAAGGTCATCTAAGAAGCTTCTAGGGGTAAATTGCTCGTAAATGTACGCCGAGTAACCCCATGCTATTGAAAATGCCCAATTTTTTGGCTTGTGGTAGCAAACGGTTTGTTGGAGTAGGCGTGATTGATCAAGTTTGGCAGGCTTCATGAGATGTCGAATGGACTTATGACGGTCCATTTTTGGGAAAATTGGTAAGGCAATGTCGAGGTGGTGGAGAGAGATCAATGGTGTTTGTGGATGTGCCGATAATAATCCTGATATTGTCGTCCAACCAAATCATCTGTAACATAGTACATAAAAATTGAGGATTTTGTGTACCAAAAAAAAACGAAACTCTAAAAAAACACTCATCTAAAATAGTTTCGCTAATAACATAAATTCGTCGATGGTATATATGTTTGCAATAGAGTTCGCAAAGAAGCTGTATACTTCACATTTGATGCTAAAAAATAAGTTACCTGATGAAATCCTTTTTCAGGAGTAAGAGGAACACCAAGATCAGCAATGCATGCACTCAAAATCTGATCACTAACAAAATAAAACGGGTAAACACCAATGCATTGATCAAGATTGGCCACCAATGCCTCTACTAACGGGTGACTCAACGCGAACCCTGCACCACCAAATGCCATCTCGAACGAAAAATCAAAATTTGACTTAATACATTCGGAAATACCACCAATATAGAAATATTTGGTATGATCATATCTCCCCAAAAGCTCCACCAAATTATCCAAGAAGAAAATAGTATCATCATCTCCCATAATGTACCATCTGGCATCTTTATCTCCCTCCCTGAACGTCTCCAGGATTGTCCTCACAATCCTGATAACGTCAGGGTTTATGTGCCTCGAGTACACCTCTAATTTAGTGGTGTTCTCAGAGACACGATAGGGAGGCAGATAATCTGGCCATGGGAGAATATCTTGGGTTGGCTCTTTATCAAAGAAGATGTAACCTTTGGTGACATTTGGTCGATACCATTCCCGGAAATATGATCTTCGGTCACCCCAGGCCTTGACGGAACCCGATACACCAAATACCAAATGTGAGATGTTTGTAGGCAAAGGTGTTGGTGGCGACGACGGCGGTGGTGATGAAGGAGGAGCTTTTTCTAATTTCTTGATGGGTATTATGCACTTGTATGAAGATTCAGAATTATGGTACATGAAGAAAATGTATATAAAAAAGATTGCAATAGCGAAAATCTTGCATAGATTTAATCTTGTTGAGATATTATGTAGCTTTTGTGGGTTCATTTCAACAAAAGCTTTCTTCTTTCGTTCTTCAACCTTCGTTCATATGTCATTAACTTTCTTGGTTGTTTTATACAAATGTTTACGATAAGATTTAGGTTTTTAAGCTTGAATTGTATTCCCTATGCATTAAGACAAGGTTTAACTTTCGTCTGGGAACATCAACATTTTTTCTAGCATATTTTGCGGCTAAGTTTTCCTCAACGCCATATATAATACAATATTATAATATTTGTTATATGCATATAAATAGAAAATGGCGTAACATATTTAAGATTTTCCTAAAATCTATGAGTTGTGCTTAGATAAGTAACACGACTTGTTAAGTATAAGTTCAAATACAGTTTTGTAGATGTTCATGAATCTATATTTTGTGCGAAACTGATCGATATTTTTATAAACTTGTAGCTAGGTATGAGTCAAATACAGTTTTGTAGATGGTCATTCCTTCTTACGTTATACTTAACTGAAATGTAGTATAGATTCGGCCGTATCGTAAGATTGATGATAAAAATAAAATGTCATTTTTTGAAGTTGGTTGTTCATACGCAACCTACTGGAAAGTGCTCATGTCATACAGATATTTGTACGGCCGGAGATACGTGAGCCTATGAGGTCACACACGTATACACCGAGATACCACTGTAATATTTAATATATTTATTGTATATATATATTAAATATATTAATAATGCTCTCACGATAATACTTAACGATCGTTAGTTAGTTCATTTGACGAATAATTAACATTAGGCCTTTTAATTAGTGTGTAATTTTACACAATAATTATCTAAGCCAAACATCAATAATGGAGGGACCATTATTGTATGTTGTAACCAGCCTAAGGGAAGAAAAGGAAACAAAGGAAGTTAACTTGATTCTTAAGCAATTGTACAAGGATTAGGAAAGCCCTAATCGCACGCTATATATACAAGGCTTATGGGACCACTTTGTTAACTTTTACTGTCCTTGTTCTCTTCATAAACCAATTAAGGGTTTCGCCGACTTTAAGTTAAAACCAAGAACGAGTGTGTTGGTTATTCGTATCGTGATCAAGAACTAGCATTCAAGCGGTATTTATTACATATAGTGTGGACTAGCTATAGAGATCACCTCCTTTGGTGATTAGGTTATTGGTTTCGTGGGTATCTCAATAACACAAGGGTGTTCATAGCTGTTGTTAGTTGCTCGAATCAAGAACAAAAAGGTACTCAAACCGTTTATCGTTTTATGTTAATTAGTCACATTATACGCATCCCTTTGGGACCATATCTGATCCATATATTAAGTGTAATATAGGTTATTAGATAACAAATCCAAACAGTGGCATCACGAGCCATTCGTATGGTGCTTTAATTACATAAAAACTGCTAAAATCGCTTAAAACGCTTATTTTCTTGTTATTTATTGTTGGAGACCCTGAGGGTTTATTTTTGTGAAAATAATGACTCATGAGATTCATTAAAATCTAGAAAAAAACTTTAGTTGCGGATTTTTCGTGATTTATAACGTTTGTCTTTTTACGTGCTTTAAATTCACCGTTTTTCAGCTTATTTGTGTTATTAACTTTTTCAATTGAGTACCATGATGATAACATGCATTTTATCATGGTTTTTAAGCCTTACATCTTTATTATACATAAATATTTATGTGCTAATTGTTTGATATGTAAAACCCGATGAATGCCTATGTTTTTTGCATGTTTGTTTGTTTGTTTTATGTGTTGATCGCTTGACCTTTGTGCACTAAAAATTGATTTCCCGACTCTCTGTATGGAACTAGACCACGAAATGTTTTTTGGGAGTTCACAACTCAGTGGGCTACAACTTTTATGTTTATTACGAAAATCGGTCAAGACTTTTTACTAGTCTGATCGGGGCCTAAATTCGGTTAAAAAACCGAATTCAGCATGCAGTTTTTGTTAACATCCAAGTATAAGGCTTTTGCAATCAAGTTATTTGATGTATGTGTACTACTTACTTTTTAGATGTATCTAAAAGCAAGTGGGAGCCTTATTTTGGTTTTTGACATTCATTAGTCTTTTCTTCGCATGACGTGTTTGTTTAGTATAATTAATTGTTTTCATTGTTTTTGCTTTTATATATTGTTGTGACTTATATAAATTGTGAAAATTTGGTTTTGAAAATTAATACGACTAAAATCTATCGTAATAATAATCTATTACAAACTAATGTCTTGCACTGTGTTAAAACGCATTGGGTTAGTTTACACTATAATTTTCTCTCGCGACGACACAATGCATAGGTGATAGTTTATAATACATTATTATTTGCTTATTATATAGTGTTTGGCTTATATAAGTTTCTTGATCGATGAGCTATTATAAAAGTAAATTATTGTTTTGCATGTTTTAAAACGCATAGGGTTGGATTTACACCATAATTTTCTCCCGCGATGAAACATGCAAGTTTAATATTTTATAACTTATTTAACAATATTAAAGTATGTTGCAATTTTATTAATGATGAAATTACTTGGGCGTAAAAACCCTTGAGGGCGTCCATCTAGGGTTTGACTATCTTCCGCGAAAAGGCTTAAGGTCTTGCCCTACATTGTTCGGGTTATTAATCTTTAATCTTTTCCGTGGTAAAAATTTGCATATACTCTAATTTTGTAAACCATAATTGTATTATCCTTAATTTTATATATCACTTGTAGAATATAAAATAAAAAAGACTTTTCAATACATAGAAATTAAAACAAGACGAAATATTTTAAACTTGTGATACGAGGATGTATGCATGCTTCCCCGTACACGTTTTTTTTACACTTTGTTTCATCAAAAAATTTATACCCATTTAATTAAGTCTATGTCATCCAATTGTGAGGACACTTGCAATTGTCTTTTACTTTGCATGAGACATAGATGAATTGAAACCCAAGGTGTTTAATCCACTACGCGTGAGACCTAGTGCGATTATACACAGTTCTTGATTAGACGACTTAAATCAAGTTAAGCGGGTAAGATCCTTAACCCGAGGCATACGATGGGGCGAAACATGCCAAATTGACATTATTTTTCTAGACAATAGTGCCCTGAACTATACATTATTATTCTGGATAATAGTGTCTTGGGTCCCATTCGAACTAAGAGTTGCACATGATGCAATTATCACTCGTTGATTACTTTTTAAGTTCATCATTGCTAGCAGATCAACTGATGTAATGGTGAACTTTCAAGTTGGATCTTAGACCCTTTGAAAAAGTAATTGTTTATTTAAACATTCGGTAGTTATTTCTAAAGGAAATTATTATCGAAAATACTAAAAATGAACTTTGTAAGTTCTTTTAATATGTTAGTGCAACGTAAACCATAAACAAAGTGTTTATTCTTTTCTTGTAGAAGACAAACCATATCTCTTTTCCTTGCGAAAAAGAGAGTCTTATTCCTATCATTTTTCCTTGATCGAGAAAGCTATAATAGGAACGATAGAATTTTCCTGATTCTAATCGAACTCATATCAAACTTACACTGTTAAGTAGTTTGCACTTATTATTTTTCAAGAAGGCGTCAATACCCTTATTTGGTTTTGAAATCTTTGAATCATAATAAGACACTTGAATAACTAGAGAACTCGTTTCTTATTTTTCAAGAAGGCTTCAATACCCTTATTTGGTTTTGAAATCTTTGAATCATAATAAGACACTTGGATAACTAGAGAACTCGTTTCTATAGCTACCGAATGACAAGATCTTGATGTAATCAGGACACTTTATGGGTTTTTGATTGGAAGACGGAAATTAGGGGTGTGCATTGTTTGCGTAAATAACCGAAAAAATCAAACCGAACTTAAAACCGAACCAAATTTGCAATAACTGAACCGAAATAAAAAAATCAGTTTTTGGTTTTGATATAGTCTTGGCAATCTGAACCAAAAACCGAATTTATAAAAAAAAATATTTTTTGTATATATATATATATATATATATATATATATATATAAAGACCATTAGAATTTTATCCTAGTATAAAAAACACTTTTTATGATTGAAATAATTTTTTTGTGCTAAACAATATATATAATTAAATTAAATATATATATAAATGATGTAATCCGGGTTATTCAGGTCAACCCGAAAACCGAACCGGATTTAAATTCGGTTTTCGGTTTGGTTTTACCCAAAAAATTTAACTGAACCGAATAAATCGAACAACCCGATAACTGAACGGGTGAACAACTCTAACGGAAATATCACCGCAAAAATGGAAAAGGCAAGAACTAGCATTATACACCTAGTTGTTTCCTTTAACCATATAAAGGAGCTACACACCCTTGTGGTAAAGTAGGCCAATAAAGGAGGAATAACATAGATGGCTAGTCCATCAACTATAAACTTAACCACACACTTCCTTGTATATCTAAGTACTTGTTTACTAGTCCATGTGACTCACATTAGCAATAATGTGTAGACATTCAAGAAAAGAAACACTCATAATAGGAATCACCAATAGATGGCTAGTCCCTCCACTATATCCCTACACCCCACCACTTCCTTGTATAACACCGCCCTATGTATTTACTAAGTCGCATCGTGACTCACATATAGCCATAAATGTAGTGACGACCAATTCGAAGAAACGACACTCATCATATTGGCTGATATCGTAAACGACACTCATAATGTTGTCTGATCTAGTGGGAGCGATGCATTTTATGAACAAAAGATGACATACTTGCAATGTTGTCAAATTTAGTAGGAGCTATGAGCTTTTTACCTTGTAGGCATCTCACTTTATTCCTGGATTGCCTTGAAATAAGAAATTACTTTCAAAGTGTGAAACATCTTCTTTTAGTAAAAATCACCACATATTATTAATGAGATAACTTGTGACCTTTGAGATGTCGCTTCTTGATATGTTATGTATAAGATAATTATGCATTATTCCTTATAAATTGAAAGAGTTCTATATACACTAGCTATACTGGTATGATTTGAGTTGACTTAATTCATATTTTATCTGTGATACTACCATATTGTCTATACAAACAAAAGAACATCGTATTGTTTTATGCATGAGGTTGTGTCATGCACAAGTGAGGGAAATCTTAATTGTGTGCAAGGAACAACTCAAAACAATATGACTAATGATTTTTCTTGACTACAAAGTAAGAAAACTGATATTATACCAGGACTCCTACAAATAAAATTTATGTTTCCCTATTAAAAACAATTGTCAAGATATAATAGTAAACTACATGATTATGTTTCCCTATAAAGTCATAAACATGAAGTATGTAATTGACTTGAAATTACTATTGAGACCAAGAATGGGTGCTCATATTTACTTTAGTTGAAATATTGTTATGTCTTCTTGTTAAGACATGTACATTAAGTCCTTTGACTTATTAAGTAAAGTGAGATGTTAACTTGTTATGTCTTCTTGTTAAGACATGTACATGACGTCATTGACTAGATCAAATACTTATAACGGATAATAAGAATTGAATGTTTATGTCTTCTTGTTAAGACATACACATAAAGTCATTGACTTGATCAAAGACCTATAAAATAAAGCATGCAATCGGCTTTGAAATACTATTGATGCAATTTGGTTTGACCTAATTGGCAAGAATATGATACAAAGAGTATAAGTTCATCTAATGAATTGTAGGATTGTATCACAATTTCGATTCTTATAGAATACCACAGTTTCATGGTATGTCCTACAAGGAAAATCAAACTCTATTGATAGTGTTTGATTATTGATGACTTTAACTTCTTTACCTCCTAAAGCTATAAAGATTATAAATTGAGTATGTCGTGTATATAGTCAATATGACTCTAACCTAGAAGGTAATTAAGACATTATCTATTATATATAAAGATTGAGTACTCTAATTTAATGTGCAAGTCCTCATTATGAGTGTGGAAGTGCTCATTATGAGTGTGGTGTAGATGTCCACTGTATGCATTCGAACAACCATAACTCTAAAGCCATAACTCAGCCATAACACTCCAATTTAATGTGAATGTCCTCATTATGAGTGTGTAAGTGATCATTATGAGTGTGGTGTAGATGTCCACCGTATGCATTCGTACAACCATAACTCAGCCATAACTCCAAAGAATGCATACAGGGTTACATAACCGAAGAATACCAATCAGCATGTGTTTTACAATATATAAATGAGATAGGTATTTCTTTATCTCCCTACACATCCTGCATAACTGAAGGCAACTATAATTGAAAACAACTATGAGTTCATGAAAAAGGGAGGTGTTGGTTGAGAAAACCAATATGTATGAAGACTCAATGATCATATCAGTCCTTTTACACAAAAATACATTGGTCTAAAATTGTTGTGTTCATTTATAATCTGAAACGTTATGTGTTTTTATTTTCAGTTACCTTCAGCTCATGCTGTGAGTCTTCAAAATTTTGTAGTCTGACGTTTATGATGTATTGATTCGTGTTTGTTCTCCTAAGTGAACGTGATTTTACTATATCTTTATCTGTGAAATCCATTACGACAGCAGCGATATGCCAACAATGGGATTTCATGAAACTTTTTACAGACGTATAGAAGAAAAAACATAGTGACTACATGTCTACATCTTTATGGAATCAGTTAACTTCAAGTCTTCAATTCCTAAAATATAGATGATGTTTATCAGCAAGTTGTGTATGCATTTAATACCTGCAAGATGCATATTAATCCATTCCTAGATATGAAGATGGAACAGTGGTGTTGAGCACGTATTCTATTAGTGAGGATGCTAAGTACTTGGCGTATACTCTTAGTTTAAGTGGAAGTGATAGGGTCACTGTTAAAGTTAAGTCTAATACAAAACCAAAGCATGGGTGAGTGATTGAATTTTTTATATTACATATGAATTTCAGTTGATGACGTATTTGCTTTGCTATAGGTTAAATTTTCGGGTATTAGTTGGACAAACGATAGCAAAGGTTTCTTCTACAACCGCTATGGTTTGCAGGCATTAGATTATTGTCTCTCAAGGTTCATGCACAGGGATTATTGCCACTCTTAATATCTAATGAATATGCACTCAAGACTCAATCGACACAAGCATATAATGCAGGTAATCCTAATAATTTATAAAAAATGGTTTATAAACAAACACTCCCTACATGTGGCATTACAACTTATTTTGTAGGAAACCAGATCAGTGTGGTTTGTATTTGTTAGATAATGGGTCAAATGGGTAAATAAATTGGCTAAGAGCGAAAAGGGTCAAACATGTTAGGCTCAAACGTCACCCCACGCGTCCTAAATTAATTTTTCAGTTATAATACATTAATTATTAGAAAAACAAAAAAAATGCTTACGAGTTGACTCTATCTCACCCGTTAAACAACCAGTTTGTTCATTATTAATTTGTATCCATTTATTTCTATAATACATTTAGTGATAGTGTGTGTCAGTATGCAGTACTCGGGTACGTAACTTACATTTCGTGATGTGTGTGTCAGTTGCAGTACCCGTAACCAAATAACTTTAAATGACCAGTTTGCGCCTGAAAAAATTATAGATCTCATGCATTTGATGGAGCGCATATACGATCGCAAAGAATTTGTCACTAGTAAAAAGATGATCCATTTAGCTCCAGTGAGGAGATTCTATCAGATGAAGACTTGAAAACCAATTACTCGACTTAATGTTATTACATTAACCTGGAGATAGTTCTAAGGTAGCACTTTTTCAAGCTAAATGTTAATTGAGTTAGTTTTGTAAGATATTACTTAAACATTTGTTTTGTGGTGCACTCGCGCAATAGTGTATAGATTTTGTATCAAATCAACATTTCATAAAAATATTACGTAATTAACAATTAGACACAACCCGTGTGCAACGCACGGGTCTGAATGCCTCGTTCTAGTAATGAGAGAGGATGAATCCCATTAAGTCTTGATTGAAGTTCTGAAATTGTTAATATCCTTTGAAGTGTGTTATTAACAAACAAGAGTCAAGATCTGTCACGTACTTTGAATGTCCTAAATGAGGATAATTTATTGTTACTTAAATTTCTAAGTATTTGGAGAATAGCCTCTTCTTACAAAATCAAGTGGGAGCATCTATAGATCTAGAAGAGATACAATAACAAAATACACAACCTTCTAAACGCAGTAGTGAATGTCATACTGATGATGATAATGTAAATGTTGAACCTTAGAATGATGTAGCTCACATTCATAGATCCGCAAGGATAACGCAAGCACCTGATTGATATGATTTTATATCAATGTTGAGGAATATGAGTTAGAGGATCATGGTGAACCTGCTAACCATAAGAGATGCATTGTCAGATTTTGAATCTGATGAATGACTTAGAACAATGAATACTAAGATGATGTCCATAAGAGATAATCATTTTTGGAACTTGATTGATCTTTCACCAATCGGTTAGACTGTGAGGTTTAAATGAGTTTCTTTAAAGAGAAGACTCATAAGGACAAAATTGTATACACATTTATTGCACGTCTAATGACATGAGTTTTTACTCATACTCAAGCAATTGAATATGATTAAAACTTCTTTATTTACGAGCATTAAATATATAAAGATGATTAAGATTGTCATACTTGTTTTCATGAAAAGAAATATGACAATTGGATTTCAAAACTTTTTATTGAATGATTACCTTTGCGAGGACGGTGAGTAATCAAAAGAGATTTATGAATCCAGAATAATCTTTACAAAGTATACAAAATGCAAGAATCTAAGTATTGATCAAAGCACACATCTAAGAGCTGAATCTTAAGTTTAATTGTTAAATTCATTACTTTTTTTGATTTGATTTTTTGTTATAACTAAGATAGCTCATGAGTACACCTAAGAGCTACTGGGAGCAGTTTGTTTTATTTTCTTTAAATCGAATATGTTGATAAGCATATTAGAAATAATTTTTCATCTAAGCAATATTTTATCCGTTAGTTTGGAATAAAGTTTGTAGAACCGTAGAGGGGGTGGGGGTAAATACAGTTATCTTGACTTCTTTGAAGTTTACAAAACTTCAAGTCTCGAAAGAACCGAGTGATACACAAATCTACTTTGTAATGAGAACAAAGAGTATATATATATATATATATATATATATATATATATATATATATATATATATATATTTAGAGAGAGAGAAAGACCACGATGTATACTGGTCCAGGAAGGAGGATTTATCCAGTTGCGAATCCACGACTTTGATACTCTACTAATATAATCGTTGTGGTGGACTATAAACCGTATTACAATTTAACTCCACCGGCATTTAACAAAGACCGGCGCTCACTAAGAAGAGTTACTACCTACGATATTTCGCCCTCGGAATACACCCATAAGAACCCATGGTTCGACTTAACCTATAACTCTAAAAGCCTTCCCCTTGGAAGCTTTCAAAAGCCCCAACTAGATCCCCAATGATCTAGGCTTGATCTCACGAATACAAGACTTCCCTTACAACTCGATTAAATAAAAGATAGATGGTGAACCAAATCTTAACGCATAGAATTGTCTTCGCTTCTTGCCCCAATGCGAGATTCCCCAAAGAGCGAATTTGTCCGCTTTTGAGAAGTTTCGGTCATATCTCGTTTTGTCCAAAAGCATAGTGTATACTTACCATTCTGCTATAAAGTATCTCTTCACTAAAAAAGATGCTAAGCCAAGACTAATGCGGTGGATCCTTTTGCTCCAAGAATTCGATGTTATCATCCGAGACAAAAAAAGAGCAGAAAATCTAGCTGCCGATCATCTTTCCAGACTTGAGAACCCTTATCAAGATAAATTCGAGAATAAGGAAATCACTGAAACATTTCCCCTCGAAACTCTTGGATCGGTTGCTCTTCGTGTTGATAGTACCCCATGGTTTGCAGATTTCGCAAACTACCATGCGGGGAATTTCATTGTCAAGGGAATGTCATCCCAGTAGAAAAACAAGTTTTTCAAAGATGTCAAACACTACTGCTTAGGACGACCACTCTTGTCAATTATGTGCGGATCAAGTGATCCGGCGGAGTTGTGCACGACAAGATGCTCTTTCGAATCCTCGAAGCTTGCCACAATGACCCACCCAGGGGACGTCCTGGTAAAATCTCATCGCCAAAAAGGTCTTTGATGCCGGTTTCTTTTGGCCCACTATTTACAAAGATGCACACGAGTTGGTTAAAAATTGCGACTCGTGCCAACGACAAGGAAAAATTTCACAAAGGGATGAGATGCCTCAAAATTCCATCCAAGTTTGTGAAATCTTTGACGTTTGGGGCATTGATTTCATGGGGCCATTCCCGTCTTCACGAGGGAACAAATATATACTCGTGGCGGTCAACTACTTGTCAAAATGGGTTGAAGCAAAAGCGCTCCCCACCAACGACGCTCGAGTTGTTTGCAAGTTTCTTAAATCTCTCTTCGCCAGATTTGGTGCCCCTCGTGCTATCATAAGTGATCGCGGAACCCATTTTTGCAATGACCAGTTTGCAAAGGTCATGCTTAAATACGGAGTCACTCATCGTCTCTCCACCGCATATCACCCACAAACAAGTGGGCAAGTTGAGGTATCCAATCGTGGCTTGAAACGAATTCTTGAAAGGACAGTGGGCGAGAACCGTGCCTCTTGGTCGGACAAATTAGATGACGCTCTCTGGGCCTTCCGCACAGCTTACAAAACACCCATCGGGTGTACTCCTTACAAGCTCGTGTATGGAAAGGCATGTCATCTACCGATTGAGCTCGAGCACAAAGCCTACTAGGCCTTAAAGCATGCTAACTTTGACCTTGAGACCGCGGGTGATCACCGCAAAGTTCAACTCAATGAACTAAATGAACTTCGTGATCATGCCTATGAGAATTCTTTGATTTACAAGGAGAAAACTAAGAGGATCCATGACACCAAGATCAAAACCCGCGTTTTCAACGTCGGTGATCAAGTCCTCCTCTTTAACTCTAGATTGAAGATGTTCTAGGGTAAGTTGAAATCCCGTTGGTCCGGACCATTCACCATTACCCATGTTTTTTCATATGGCACCGTCGAGTTATCCCAAAACTCTGGGCCAAACTTTAAGGTGAATGGTCATCGAATTAAGCACTACTTTGGAGGGGACGTACCAAAATTGGTTATCCCAGATCTCCAAACCTTCCCCAAGTACAAATGAATACGGGGATTGGGTCAAGCTTAGTGACCCTAAACAAGCGCTTCGTAGGAGGCAACCTATGCTTATCCGTAGTTATGTTATGTAGTAATGAATAAGTGTTTTTGTTGTGAGAAGGTCTGCCTCTTTCCTTTTCCGTGTTTTGTGTTGTATTGTCCAGGATGTCCCGGATTTTTGAAGCCTCTCGTGCTCGCGGTTTTTGTCCTTCGATCACAAGAGCTTCACATCCTCAGCTTCATTTTGGGAATCCGATATCCAAATCTTATCGACTAACGTTTATCTTTAAGCATACTTAATAAACGGCTTAGGATTTACGTAGAGACCCTTCGTAAAACATTGAGGACAATGTTTCATTCTAGTATGGGGGGATCTTCGATTTGATTATGCCTGCAGCCGTTGTTTTCACGTAATCCCGTTTTTACCACCAAAATTTTTGAAAAATACCAAAAAAATGAAAAATTTTAAAAATTTTCAAAAATAAAATAAGTGTTTTGTCACAATTTTGACTTTCCTGCTGGGTAGAATAAGAATAAATTTTGACTCGATCGAGCGTGTTGAGCTCTAGCTTGTTCCTTAACTTTTAGGCTAAGCATTCGCGAATCTTCGCGAAGAACGAAAAATGATAGAGTTAATTATGAGTTGGATGCTAAACAAGGATTATTTGGAAATCTTAAGAGCTCATGTGTGTAATTTGTGGTCTTTTCTCCCATAAGCTCCTAACCGGACTAATAATACGTTTTATTCTTGGAGATTAAACTTAAATCAACAATTTTTATGTAGTTGACAACAAAAATTTAGTCTTAGTTCAAATTTATACTTAAATTTTTCAAAAAGAAGTCCTCTCTAAAGTGTGAAAAAAAAATGAAAAAAATGATAAAAAAAATAAATAAATAAATATGATAAGTAATAATTATAAACTGTGGGCTGATAAAGTTTGCTGCATCTTGTCGGCTCACAACCGATGTTGCAGCCTTCTAAAGAAAGCCCATAGTAAGAATAAAAATCATAGAGTGATAAAAGTTTGCTGCATCTTGCCGGCTCACAACCGATGTTGCAGCCTTCTAAAAGGTCGAGGGTTACAATTGCATCAATGTTATGTTTAATATTAAGTGTGAATTGATAAATATAAGATCTCTTTGTGTTAAATTTAAATATGCTTTTGAACTTTAACTATTTCATTTTAAGTTTTTAAAATAAGCTATGTATATGAAAAACCTACGTGTTTTTAAACCTAAGGTACAGTGAGTCCGTATTTACTAGTCTCTTGTGGGGTCGTGTATGTCAAAAGCCTTGGTCACTTAAAACCGCCTAAGGTTGGGATGTGCGGAAGGAAAGCGCTACATTGGGATGATCTCGCCTTCAAACTCATTTTTCTAGGGTTGGAACGGCTTAAAACATTAGAATTTTGCAAAACATTGATCCAAAGTTGAAATTCAAAATAGCACATACACCTAAGATATAATAATTGTCGGGAGTGAAAAGTTCACAAGTTGCAAATATGAGTAGTGTTAGCATCTTAACTCATAATTAGCGGTGATTTCGTTTTAAGCTTGGTTTGGAATAAGTGATTGTCCAGGACGATGAATTTATACTTTTTGGGGCATTTCTTGGATCGAAATGCATTCTTGTTCATATGATCCCTAAAGTTATATAAATACGAAAGTTCTAAATAAGTTAGTTGCTTAATGAAAAAAAAAAATGAAAATACATAATATGTGTAGATCTTTAATAAATTGGTAATGACAAGCGTTTTAAAACTTATGGTCATTAATCTCCCCTCGTCAAACACTTAACTTTCCTTTTGATGGTCATTAGATCGAGGGGGGATCGAGATTCTCTTAGTTTTCTAAGTGCTTAACTTCATGATTGCGTGTGGACACGGCATATCTTAGTTGAGGGATTTTGGTATGCGTTTAATTACACATACTTTTCACCATTTAAATCGGACTTAAACGACCCAAAATCGTGCCAAAAATACATTGTTTTTGTTTGTTTTAACTTATATTGCGCTGGAAAATGATATCGCAAAAAGGACGAAAATCAAGCAAAAAACGGACAAAACCGAGCACGGAATGGAAAAGCATGGAAAAGCGTGGAAAAGACAGTCAAATCAAAGCCAAAGTCAACAAAAGTCAAAGTCAAAGTCAACCCCGCAAAGTCAATGGTCAAACCCAAAGCCGTAAACGAAGAAAACTTAATGGGCCGGGAAAGCCCATTAGTATATAACTAGAAGACTTAATAGACTCCATTTTCTTAAAAAGCCCATAATTCCTTTTATTAATAACACACGGCCCAATTCACTTGTCATAGGGCCCAAATAACACTTAAACGGGTGTTAAGTGTTATAAGGCCTTATCCCCTACTCTCGTTAATATCCCTCAAGGACAAATTTGCAACTACAAATGACACACCTTGGGACCTTTGTGCCAAATCTAACAACCTTACTGTTATACCCAAAACTAAATTTCTGCTAACCAAATAACCTCCTCTATTCACGTTCCCTGTCCACCCTCTCGACCGCTGTTCCTACTAGCCAAAAACCCTACCAAAAACCCATTATACCACCCTTCCCCACCCCCACATGGCCTCTTGCCACCATGGCAATCCCTAATCACCTCATTGGACAACAAAGATCAAGGGTGTAGATCATTCGGATTGGGCTCCAAGAAACTTTGATGGCCAAGATTGATTTGTGCTTACTCTCTCACAACAAACACACCCTAGTTTCTGTCTCAGCAAAGAAACACAACCAAGAAGAAGACAAAAAGAAAGAGGCCAAGACCCTAGAATCGTTTTTCTATATAAGAGGCTCTTTTGTAAGCCATTTGGGCATCTAGCTTTTAACTTAAGATAATTTTTAGTTTTCCTTAGTTTTAATTCAGTTTTATTGTAATTTTACTTTGTAAGGTTTTAAGATTAATGAAATTCAAAGTTTGGTTCAAATTCTGTTTTTCAAGTTTTAAGTCTATTTTATGTTTTAAAAAGCTCACTTTAAGCTCTTATAAGCTCTCATTTAAACCACTTTATAACCTGCTTTTATAAAAATTTACTTAGAAATATAAACAGTTAAGAAAATCTCAAAAAAAGAAATTACCCTCAAAATATCACAGCTTAATATTTGGATGATAAGCCAAAAAGGGATGGGCTTATGGACTCTCACTAGCTTGTTGAATCTTTATTTAACCCTGTTTAGAGCAAGGGTTTGGTAAGTTTTTCTTGTTTTTCCATTTTAGCTTTTCTACTGTTCATCTGCTTATTGCTTATATTCCTGTCTATTTTCTTGTTTTTCCTGCTTAATCATGTTTTTTAATGCTTATTTGTCTTTATTTGATGTTTTGATATCCTTTGTTTAAGTTTTTGCTATCAACTGCCATATTTGCCTTTGGTATTGCTCTTATCTTAAGTACTTATTTAACTGCTTAATTCTTGTTGCTTTTTGCTTATTTTTGCTTATCTAATCTTTGTTATCATCTGTCTTCAAAAGCTTTACCTTAAATCTTTATAACTTAGCTTTAAAAATCACTTTAGAAAGTTAAGGGAGTGTTTGGGTTAAGGGTAAAAAACGGGTCACATTGGTTTAAAAATACTTTGGGTCACTTGGCTTTCTTTTGCAAGCTGTTTTTAAGTATGTTTAATCTGTTTTTAGAGTTGTTTAAGTCTAAAAGTTTGTTTTTGAGTTTTTATAAGTGGTCTTTGAAAACTGTGAGTCCAAAAACAGTTTTATGATCTTATTTGATTAAGCTATTAAAACCAGTTTTAGATTATTGTTTTTTGTGTGTTTTGAGGGTCAAATTTGAGTGGTATAAGTTTTCTTTTGGTTAGTTCTTGTTCTCCTCAAAACTGTCAACTCTTCATGAGTCATTTTTTTAGTCAAAAGTTCAAATTTTAATATCCAAATACCAGATAGTAAAAGTTGTTTGTAGCTTATGAAAATGTGTGCACAAGCTCATTAGGAGCTTCACTCCATCTGTTTTTAGCTAACTTTTCATTTTAAGCTTATTTGGTGGCTTATTTATAAGCTTACTTTTTGTCCCTTTAAAACTGTCAACAAGGTGCCCTGGTGCAAAAGCCCAAGTTGACACCCCTTTTTCTTGCTTATTTGTAGTAAAACCTTAGTTTTTTTTTGCTTTTCTAGAAAGCCTATAAGCTACTCTTTAAGCTCCTATAAGCCAGAAAGCCAAAAACCCCTCTAGGTGGCTTATTTTTAAGCTCAAAGTGTGCATTTTGACTTTTGCCTGCAGTTTTGCCCCTTAGCTTATTTGAGCTTATCTTGCTTATTTATCTGTGCTCTTGTGCTTATATTTGTTCATAATAGCTTATTAGGTCTAGTTTTGCATTTTACTTAGCTTAGTTATCCTTTCCATTAGCTTATTTTGTCCCTTTAAGTAGCTAGTAGTTAAGCACTCTTTTGCCTTAGTTTAATATAGTTAAGCCTGCTAGCTTGTTGATTGCTTATTGTAGTTTATTTGCTTATTGCATTAGCTTATTTAGGGTTAGTTTAGTTTTGTCTCAGCATGTTCTAGCTTATTTGGTTTTGTTTTAAGCTTATTTGAGCTTATTTACTTCTTAGTATAAATTTTGGGTGTTTTTACCATTTCTAGCTTTTATGCCTGTTCTAGCTTATTTTCCTTGCTTATCTTTGTTTGTGTTTGCTTATTAGGTTTAGTGCCCCACTTGTCTGAGCTTATTTCCATTTTCCATAAGCTTATTTGAGCTTAAACTGCTTAACAGTTAAGCATTTTGTAGTCTTAGAGTAAATTTAGCAAACTGCCATCTTATTTAGCTTATTTCGTGCTTATTTGTTAGATATAAAATTTTTGTCTTTTAAAAGTTGCTTATTTTCAGATTATTTAAAAAGTTGTAAAAAATGAGAAATAAAAACGTTGGGATTAAGGGAGGCCCCAAGTGAGCAAGACTCGAACTCGGGACCTCAACCCCATCAACCAACATTTTATAACACACTCACTACCGCTGTGCTACAATAGCTCATCCGGTAGTGAGTTGCACCATTTAATTTATAAGGGCATTTTAGCCCATTAAGCCCATAAGCTGTTTTCAGCTTATTACGGCTTATTTATAAGCCCAATTTTTTAGCTTTTATTTTTTATAGAACCAGTACACCTTAATCCACTTTTCTGTATTTTTTCACATTTTTCCAATTTTGTTTGCTATTTTTTATCATTTATTTTCTTTAAATCTGTTTTTTAATTATTAAAACTTAAATAAAAATCAAAAAAATATTTTACTTTTTTAGAAAATTTTCTTTTGTCATATTACACTTAGGAAAAATAGAAAAACTTTTGTAAGGTCATTTTTGCAAAATTTCGTTTTTTAAAGAGCGGGATTCGTTCCCGTGCTCGTTTTTAGTATTTTCTAGCTCAATTTAGCTCCGTTTTCGTTCTAGTTTTCTTTAAACTTCCTTTTTAGTCAATTTAAGTCCATTAAAAGTGAAAAAATCAATTTAGGCTTAATTTTGAAAAATTAGGGTTTTTAGTGTGTCGTTTTAGCTTCCCGTTTTCATTTTTAGTATAATTTGTGTAATTTTCTCGTTTTTAGTGTAGATTGCTTTATTTTTCCCGTATATTTAGAAATCCAATCCAAACCTTGTTCTATTCAATCATCAAATGTCAATCCAACTCTCGACTTTCCAATTCACTCTTCGTTGGGGATAAACGATCCGGGAATATTCTAATACTACTTCCGGTTTCATTGAATTTGTGGATTTTGATCCTTGTAAGTATATTTATATTTATTTATATTTATATATTTACTAAAGGGTGAATAAATCTAACAAATCAGGCACAACTTCAGAAAGACAAAGCATTGAATACCAAACCTAGTGTGCAATAATCTGCTAGATTACCAAACACTGCTAATGGTAACAAATCGAAACCTAGGAACTTTAATCAACAACCTAGGAATTGGCCACCTTCCATGAGTAGTCGTGTATCGAATAAAACTGTTAACACAGCAGAACCACCTAGGAATCAAAATCCTTCCTTGAAGTCAAAAGACTTGGCATGTCCTACATGCAAAAAATGCATTTACAGTACAAATCACGATGAGTGCATCTTATAATACCTCTCAAATGTAAATTCTCATGTCTCTGCACAGAAAAAGGATGCACAATCCCATAAGACAACAAAGAGATATATACCCGTAGAAAAGAAAAGTGGATCTAAGAATCATGGTAGACAGATCCCCATAGGACAAAGGTATTCTCCAAATAAGTCCTCCAATGTATATCTGAAAACAACGCCTCTTAGATCTGGTCTTACATGGAAACCAACGGATAGAATCTTTAATCAAGTTGGTCTTAAGTAGATTCCTATTAAAAAGCCAGTTGAAACCCGATACAACACGAATGATAGTGCTTCACCATTAGAAAGAAAACACATAATCCTAAAACTGTTATTTGTGTAAACTCTTCTTTGAGTGCAGGTACTTCAATGGCTTCCGAACCCATCACTTCACAGGGTCCATCTAATGTAAATATTCTATCAACATCTTCTCTGTATAAACATTCCATTTTTAATTATGTTAGAAAATATTTTTGAAAAAGAAAATACAAAAATATAAAACTTCAAAAATAAAAATACAAAATCAAAAAATTAAAAAATGTTTCACAAAAAGAATCTTCTCGACATATCTCTTGGAATCGATAACATTTATGTACCTAGAAATGTTGATTAACATCGACACGGGCATGTTAATGAAGTTCGAACAAGAGTTTCAAATGCTTTCAAAAATGTCATTTCTAATTTTCTTTATGGTTTATTATTAAATGTCAGATAATAACGCGTTCTTCAAAGAAAAGTAAAATGTACGCTTCAGTGCATTTATCCTTAACAACGAAAAGAGAAATATTTTCGATCTTGAGCTATTCAACAAAACATTCAAAGTTTTGTAGTTCAAGTCAATGGCTTGTTATTAAATGACAGATAACAACCCAGTCTTAAATAAAGGAAAGTGAGCAATCATGTACATTTATCCTCACAACGAGAAGATAACAAATTCTCGGACTTGAGACGACGCAAAAAGTCAATTCAAAAGACATTCAAAGTCTTTCGAGCTCAAGTAACATTGGTTTTTCAAAACACATTGAACACAATTCTTCAAGAATTTCTCAAAAGGTTCTTCAAAATCTTTCAAAATTGTGTGTTCGACACTCCCTCCTCATGCATCTTTCAAAAGTCAAATCATTTTTTATAAGTGAATCAATTTTTGAGGGGGAGCTTTTAAAACCAAGTTTTAATGCGTTTAGGCACATACTAACATGTCTATTTTGTGTGTCTAAAACATTTCAAAATGTTTAAACAAATGAAAAATGTTAAAATGTTAATAATATTTAAACACTCATTTTGTTAAAACATATACAAGTAGCTCAAACTCAATTTCACATGGAATTTACAAAGTCATAATCCTATTCTCTCAATTGGTGTCATATATGTGAAATTGAGAGGGAGCAAGGAAACAGTTCCAACATAATCGTTGATGTAACAATTTTCTCCCTCTTTGAATTTTTCAATGTCAAATTTTATATCTCCCTGGTATTTCAAAAAACTAAGTGCATTAGTATTTAAAATAAGGGGAGAAATGTAATTAAAATGTGATCTAGAAAATAATAAGTGATCTAAACGACTCACAGTGCTTGATACTCTTCGAAAAAGGTTTTATGGTTACGATCTCATACCCAACAACCTATTAATTTCACGACGACTCTGAAGTCATAAGGTGGTTAGGTTAGGTATTAGTCCAATGATCTAACCAGAACCGGAGGGGATCTTCCCTATGGATCATCCTTAGCTAGAAATTAGGAGTCCATTTAGGTTTGTTTGGTGATGAATGAGGAAAGCGGAAATCAATGTCGACTAAGATTGGAGGCTATAACTGGATACAATCACAACAGGTGTTAATAATGACGTTTCTTGGTAAGCATTGAAGGGGTTGAAGAATTAAAAAGAAATGTATAGATAAAGGGTGTAAAGAAAGAAGCCCTCCCTACACCTTAGGCAGAAACCGGGTCAATACATAATCTATCAGTTTTTACAAAGATGAATTCTGATATTGAAGAAAGACGTCATGGACCCAGTGATGCAATGCACAACCCTTCCCAGCCATTTGAGTTTGCCTCTCAACTAGATACTTGTCGCATTTGTCTACGGAGATACATCTGTGTATCTATTTGACATATCACTTTGAGATTGTTGATTTTGAATACGGTTCGGAAGTTTGCTCCAGCCTCTGATTACTAAATCCAAAACGCCACTAATCGGTTAGAGCCAAGAGATCATATAAATATATCTCATTAGACACATTCTATGTACAACAATTGTTGACATCAATAAGTTCACAAGCTGTTAACAAGAGTCTACGCCATTATCCTTGTGGATTTTGAAAGAACATTCCGAGGTGATACTTAAGTTTATTTCACCGTGAAGATGGAAATCCGCGCTTGAAGCCATCATCAAACAAGCTCTTGGTTGGTGAATGTGTGATTCTTTATGCGAATCAAAACTCTGCGGTAGGTGACTTGCGAGATTCTATATGAATCAAGCTTGTGTCAACTGGATATCGATTTGGTCCAGTAAATGAATTGACGACTCAATCAGAAAGATAGTAACTATCTGATTCACTCATATCGTGTTGTCTGCTTTGAGACGTTCTGGTATTGAGAACAAGCAAGTACGGTGAATCTAATGCATACGCGTTAGAGGATCTAACACTTTGAGCTGGAAACCCTGTCAAGGAGGTTCTTCCAAAATTGAACCTACCTGATCACAGGTACAGTATTTATACTATAAAATGGTCCTCACGGAACCGGAGGTTAATGCAACCGAATCTCGACGAATGACAAAGCCATATTCGTCCATATCTGCTGTTTATCACTAACTTTAAAATGCAGGTACAAACGACGATGTTGCAGCCTCATTCCAGCAGAGTCGGATTCATTACCACATGCTCATACTCAAGCTACAAAGACATACTATAAGCATCAAGATTCAAGAATCAAGAAAGCTCAAAAGTTAAATACAAAGACTTCCGCAAACTCTGATATTCAAAATCTTCCTTAAAGATATCAAGATTATCAAGACAAAGATTGTCAAGGGAGATTGTTAGCAAGCTTTCAAGATGATGCATAGTATGAGCATGTTGGTCAAAGACACAAGATCGCAAGATGGCAAAGACGATAAAGACAAACAAGGAAAAGATTTAAAGATCTCGGAATTAAAGACAAAGTCAAAAAGAAAAGGCTCAAGATCAAAGATCACACAACATGAAGGAACAAGCCTACAACAAAGATAAAGACCAAGAACAAGACTCAAGAACTCAATGTCAAAGCAATCTCAAGAAATCCAAGACCATGTTATGACTGTGAACATGGAAGCTCAGAATCTATCAGAAACCAAGCTTCGGGGGAGATTGTTAGCCTTAAAATATCGAGTCAAACAAGGAAGCTCGTTTCAAGGTTCAAGACCTCGCTTCGGGGGAGATTGTTAGCCTCAAAATATTGAGTCGAACAAGGAAGCTCGGTCACTCAACGAGGAAGCTTCGGTCTTTATTTAATATATATTGTAATAGGCTAGTTACGGGTATCGGGTTCGTTATTTAATCTAATATTGTATATGTTCCGGACTAAGGTCCATTGTAATCCCGAGCCCGGCCCAAGTCAAACACCATTCGGCCCAACAAAGCCCATGTGGTGTAAGTATAAATACCCCTCTCCAAGTGTGGAGTGGGTGTTGATTCTCATTTTGTTACACACACTCTTTAGTGAAATCAACCATTCTCTTTTTCTTCTCTCTAGTTTCTCTCTCTAACTTCTCTCTCTACTCTTCTTCATTTTCCTCTTATCTTATTTCTTAATCAATACCATGGTGAAGTGAAAGTGGTTTCGGGTTCCGACAATGAGATTGAACACATAATAGGAAACCTTAAGTTTAACTGAAAGATTCATTATGTACATCATATTGTATATAGGACTAGTTGTATCATTTGCATGAGTGCAAGATGATTTAACAACATTGATATCTAAGTAAAGGTCATTAGAAAACTATTAAAAGTAACATTTTAAAGGAAGATGTTTGGATTAGAAATTCATTCATAGGCTTCGAGTCGTCCCTAGTAATGAAGAAACTGTAGATATATGTCACACCCCAAAATCGTAGCAGAAGATAACGGGGCATGACTTACATAGCACAAAGTCACAAGTTATATCGAACGACCTCTATATGAGTCATTAAAAATAAAGGGTTTGATTTCACTAGAAGTTTAAAAAAAGGACAAGGTTTTAAGAGTTCACATCATAAATAAAAGAAGATTTTAGTTCATAACCAAACGTTAAAAGTAATGCAAGAAATCTTTAACATGGTGAGACCGCAAAATGTGACTCTAGTATGATGCTCCAAAATGCTATCCATGAGAGTGCAACTAAGGACCTGAGAATAACATGCTAAAATGGGTCAACATAAAGTTGGTGAGTTTGTAGGTTTAACGTTAAGTAAAAAGTAACATGGAGCACAAGATTTTAGTGACTATTATATCACATACAATATCATGATAAAGTTTTTAGAGACCATTGTATCATTCAAAATGTCTTGAAAAACTTTTAGAGACCATCGTATCACTCACAATGTCTTGAAAAAGTTTTAGGTACCATTGTATCACTAACAATGTCTTGGAAAAGTTTTAGATACCATTATATCACTAACAGTGTCTTTGCAAAAGTTGTAAAGACCATTGTATCACACACAATGTCTTTGAAATAATGAGACCATTGTATCACTCACAATGTCTTGAGACTGTTGTATCACTCACAACGTCTTGAAAAAAATAAATGAGATCATTGTATCACTCACAATGTCTTGAGACCGTTGTATCACTCACAACATCTTGAAAATAAACAAGACCATTGAATCACTCACAATGTATCGAGACTGTTGTATCACTCACAATGTCTTGAAAATAAATGAGACAATTAGATCACACACAATGTCTTGAGAAAGTTTTAGAGATCATTGTGTCACTCATAATGTCTTGAAAAAAATTTAAAGACCATTGTGTCAATCATAATGTCTTAAAAAGTATTAATATTTATTTAGAAACCGTTAAAACAAACGAGCATGTATTCTCACCCCAAAATAGATCAAAATAAGTAAAGTTGTAGTTCAAAACAAGTAAAATAGGGGCTATGAGACTCACAAAAAGGTAACTTAGGCAATATGTAAATGTTTAAGTACTTGTGTCAATAGGAAAACAATTGAGCATGTATTCTCCCCTAAAGATTAAAAAGAAAAACTGGGCTACGAAGACTCACCTCAATAAGTAGTGGTAACAAGAGTAAAATAAGCAAGCTTGAATGAAATGGTATGACCTAACCGCGACCTAAATCAATAAGATGCATGGGTCACAATGATATGTTATATACGCACATGAGTTTTAAGAAGTTTTTTCACCCATATAAACTTGTTTTAGAGTTTTATAAAGTTTTACAAGTGAAAACATTTAGAAAAAGAGGAAACGTGACTTTTCTAGTCTACTTATTAAAATAGTAGCTATCAGAAATGTTTACCCGACTTCAAACAACCATAACTTACTCAATTTTCAATATCTTTTAACGAAAAAAATTCTCACACCTAGCCCTATGTCTTAACTTTCCAGCCACTATAATTACACTCCTTTATTCAAAGTTTAAGACACCTAAACTGATGTTGCAAGCTACGTAGGTCGGCAACTATAGTTGTTTGACAAGTTTTCATATCATTTTGTTTTAAAATACCTGACCAACTCCGTAGACCTTCAAACCTATGTGGAAATGATAACATAAAATATTTAATACCTTTTCATATCAAATTTCCACGTTTATTGCCTTGCTTTATAGCATTTTGGTACTTAATTCGTTAATATTTTGATTTCAGGAAATAAAAGGCATTGGAACGGAAAAGATGCAAAAAAGGGCAAAATAAAGAAAATACGACAAAAACCGCATTATAGAAGATATTACGGCGTAACGTCCCGCAAGAGTTATGCCGTAATCAACTATTAATAACGAAGATTTGGTGCTAACAAAGGCATTACGGCGTAACGTTCCTCAGGAGTTACGTCGTAAAATATTTATTAAAGAAAATATTAATGCTGACTAAGGGTTACGGCGTAAAGTGTTTAATGTATTACGCCGTAAACAATTTTATTACTAAATTGTGGAATGCTGCGTCAGAAGGTTTACGGTGTAACGTGGTCGAAGCCGTTATGCCGTAAAGTATGAGTCATCACAGGGACGAATTATGTGCAAAATTATATTAAGTTTCACTTCTCACCCCAAACTCCAGGGGCTAAAGTCGTACATTGGCCATAGTTGTTAATTAGTATAAATTGAATGCGTATTGCATTCATAAGATTCATTCAGTTCGTAGGAGGTGAGCAGAAAAGAAGAAAATGGAAAAAGACAACGCAACTTCGTGTAGGGCGCCATGGCGTTCGACTAGGGGATCGAGATTATTAATTTATGATTTTAGTGTCTTAGTTGCACCTTTATTAATTTATGTAGTATGTTTTGAAATCCTTGACCTTCTTGCTAGGTTTCGATATGAGGTTGATTGTGTATGAGGTTTAAGTGATCCGCTTAACCTTTGTACACATGATTGATTACAGGAGACCAAAACTTATAGTTGTTTACCCTTTACCCATGAGGTTAGAGCCCTTAGCAATAATTCCCTGGTTAGGAGTGCGAGTTAATAGGAGACCACCTGTTAGATAAAATGTATCTCATAATTAAAAGGAAACCTTAATCACTGTAAACTGAGAATAGGTTAATTCTCCTTGCAAGTCCATTCCACTCAGTTCACATCGGTTAGGTACATCTACAAAACTGGACCTAACAAATTTAGACCCCTTCTAAGGTTGTAACGAGACGTTGCATATAAAATCATTAAATGCGATTATCCTTTCTAGTTGTCTGCCACTATGCTAATTCCCTTTTCGAAAGCAAGGCTTACCACCCAAGCATCCTGCAATAATTCTACTAAAACTCAACCATGATTTCTTTACTACTTTCTTAGGTAAAATAATAAACCTGTTAGACAAATAGACACACAAACCGTTCTTTGGGTCGACACCCGTACTTACCAATCACTACACTATACACGATAGGGTACACTGCTCTTTAGTGCGTAGGAATAGTCAAGGTAGTTAGGTTTTTATAAATGTAAAACCTGACGTGGTTTTATTTAAAATAAATTACGCATCAAGTTTTTGGTGCCGCTGCCGGGGAATATTTTTGTAATTTTTTATTGTTTGATTGATATATGAGTGTTTGTTTGTGCTTGTGTGTGTTTGAACCTTCTATTCTTCTCCTATTTCTGTATGATTATGTGTTTGTGTGAATTAAATAAAAATGTATCTCAGGCTTGGTTATGGCGTAACTTAGTAGTGCTTGTTGCGACATACTTCTGAACTAGGTTTGGGACACCAAAAATAGTTTGGGCATTGCTTGAACCTTTAAAAATACTTCCTAATGCCACATCTATTTTAATATTGAGCCTGCCAACCTTAACGTTTTTATTTATGTGGTATTCCTGAGTCAAGTGTTTGCCAATATTGTATGCTCCTCTTCTATTGCTCAGTTTTATTACACATTTAATGCACAGATTTGTTAGTGTGCAGGTTAAGCAATTATTAACAGGTTGAGGAGATCTTGGTGTAAGAACCAGGATGACAAGAAGGATGGACATGTGTGGAGATGTCCAAGTAAGTCTGTGTTTGAGGCTTGAGTCTAACTTAAAGACTTGGTTCAAAAGAAAAGTGCTACTCGGGAGACAACCCGACCTATCCTTTAGTTTAGCTCATTTCAATTCCTACATTTTAGTTGGTTTGTATGTTTTTCACTTGTTTTTGCAGGTTCAACAGCAATGTGGGAAAAATCGAGACCGGCTCGACCCGTAATTGTGTGGTAAATGTAGCTGTTGTAGCAGCAGTTACAGCGTAACACCTAAGGTTGCACCGTAACCACATCAATTACGGTGTAAACCTTTCTGTGGTTACGCCGTAACAACAAAACTAAAATTTTTCAAAATTACCACTCAATTACAGCGTAACCACCGAGGTTACGCCGTACCCTCTTTATGAAAATCTAAAAATTTAAGTTTTTAAACATTTCTAAACCGTGTACAAGTAAATGAACTTTGTGGTATGTTCTCTGGAAACCCTCACGAGACTTCACTCGTCCACTTAGGCCACCAGGTGGTTTAAAAGGCTTGTTGCATACGCTAAATGCAACCGTGATTCCTACGAAAGTGAGTTAGGTTTATTCTGTATCGTTTTGTATGTTTTGTGCTATGGTGCTTTTTATCTTGGTTTATGTTGTTGGTATTAGTATTTCTTGCAACTATACAAGTAATGCACATGATGAGATGCTAGGATATTAATCAACCTGCAAATTCCAAACCAGTTTAGTCGAATGCTATTCAGGAGGATGGTGGAGATATTTGAGATGGTGGATGTTGCTCGAGGAAGCAGACTTGGAGCATGGATTAGAGCATGCTGTCTTTTCATATTACCAAGCAAATCCATGGGAGTCTTCCGTTCTAATTCTACTCTTGTTCTTGAATTTTCATTTCCTTAATTGTACAATAGGGACATTGTACAAACCAAGTGAGGGGATGGGAGTAGATATATCACTTGACTAATATTTGCCTTTGATTTTTTAGTTTTCTTTGAAAAATTGTGCTAATTTTAAAATTTTGAACATGTTTTTCCTAATAAACTAGAATTAATCTTTGCCGAGCACACTATAACCCTTTATTCCAATTGGTGAGGTTAAGCCTAATAATTCCGTTTTCATCTATTATACAAAAAATCCACCAAAAATATGAGTGTGCTGGTAGTATTGTAGACTTTAGAACTTGGCTTGTACATCATTTCAATACCTAATTAATTAGTTGGAATAGGCAGTTCAAGAAGGCAACATATTAGGAATTCACCTAAACAGCCTTTATGTGTGTGTTTATCGACTTGTCGACCTCCCCGTGTAAAACCCTTTGTTGCACTCAATGTCGATGCAAGATACTCCTAGATCACCTTGTTAAGCCAATCCCCATTTAAACAATATATGTTTTGTTACACCATTTCGCCTTAGCCTACCCTGTAGTCTTTATTATCTTTGTGTTGAAATCTCTGGCTACTTAAGTCCATAGTTTGGGGAAATGGGTTCGGAAATTTTATGCATTCGTGAAAGACATATCATTAATGATCTATTAAGACCCCTTTTATCATCACTTTCGATATAGTTCATCTCAAGTGGGGGGATGTTTATTGTATCAAATGCTGCAGGGGCAATAATAAAAAGATATAAACTCCTGTAGCATTTGCATGTTCAAAAGAAAAGATGGTGCAACTATAAGCCATCTATGTGGTAAAAAAATATAAAGATGATGCAACTATAAGCCATCTTAATGATTGTGAAAAATGGAGCTAGTAGCCCATTATTGAGGATCAGATTTTTAGACTTAGACTCTTGGACTTATGGATGGATAGTAGCTAGTTATGACAACCTTAGATTACTTTAGACTATTTGTTTCGTATTTTTATTTAACAATAATAATTGTGTATCCCGTGTCTTATCCTACCCTATATCGTTCTACATCCCGACCATTGGTTTTGCTCGAATGAGGGATTTAATAGCAATCATGTATGTCTATTCCATCTTTATGGATGTGTATATGTGATTTTGTCTCCCCTGTTGGTGTAACGCTTTTGGGTAAGGACTGCAAGATGATTCACCCTTAAACCTATATGTCACCCTTGTTGCCTTTAAGACTGTTTAGACCCTAATTCTAGCTGGTAGAGATTTGTGTACTTCTCAAGCCTATGATAGAATACATGCTATGACTGAGCAGTTGAGTGATCACCAAAAATGAAACACATAGATTAGTGAGAGTATGAGTGTGATTTGTTTCTCCTTTCGTGAGGTGCTCGGTTTAGAATTTTCTAGCATAAGTGATTTTTAAATTCATATCTTCCTTAAAAACCTAGGGAGATATCTTTTGAGAATTATTTAAAAGGTTCTACTTGAGGGCAAGTAGAAGTCAAGTGGGAGGATATTTGATAACATCAAATATTTAATACTTTTTCATATTAAATTCCCACGTTTATTGCCTTGCTTTATAGCATTTTGGTACTTAATTCGTTAATATTTTGATTTCAGGAAATAAAAGGCATTGGAACGGAAAAGATGCGGAAAAACGGCAAAATAAAGAAAATACGACAAAAACCGCATTATAGAAGATATTACGGCGTAACGTCCCGCAAGAGTTACGCCGTAATCAACTATTAATAACGAAGATTTGGTGATGACGAAGGCATTACGGCATAACGTTCCTCCGGAGTTACGCCGTAAAATATTTATTAAAGAAAATATTAATGCTGACTAAGGGTTAAGGCGTAGTGTTTAATGTATTACGCCGTAAACAATTTTATTACTAAATTGTGGAATGCTGCGTCAGAAGGTTTACGGCATAACGTGGTCGAAGCCGTTATGCCGTAAAGTATGAGTCATCACAAGGATGAATTATGTTCAAAATTATATAAAGTTTCACTTCTCACCCCAAACTCCAGGGGCCGAAGTCATACATTGGCCATAGTTGTTAATTAGTATAAATTGAATGCGTATTGCATTCATAAGATTCATTCAGTGTAACCTTTGCCCTTTTTGTGTTCTGAATATTTCATTTATAGTCCTTTGACTATTTGACTTTTGTCAGTTTATTCAGATTTTATACCGCGTTGACGGTGGTGATTTTGTTGAGAATTATGGTGATTTATAGTTTATTGTGATTAATAATCCCTTTTGGAAGGTATTATTGTATTATTTGTATTCTGGGTGGTTTGCCCCGTGAATTTTGAAAAATACCGAAAAACCGGTCTGACATGTCCGTTGATGTCCAAATGAGTTTTGAAGGGTTTAAAGTGTGGATATGTCGTGTAAATACTCCAGGTTAATGGAAAAGTATTTTTAAGGTGAATAAAAATGCTAATTAACTTTGGGGGTAAATTTTACGGTTGAGTTTTACGAGCTTTTAAGTGATTCCGACACGAAAAGAAAGACCCGACACCCCATAAGATGCCATAACCGGTCATGTATGCTTAAGGGGACAAGGTGGCATAATTTTAGCTAATGTGTCCCAAAGATGTACATTTATATACCTACGAGCTCACCAACATTATTGTTGACGTTTTCGAGTATCATTTTCATGTGAAGTAAAAGAGGAATGGTTGGTGATTTATATGGTAGCAGACTTAGAAGTATCCCGAGTGGATTTTCATGTGAAGTCTTGCTTGCTTATTTTATTTGGCTTTAGTATTTGGAAGTTTTGGTTTAAGTTTGGATTTTGGACCCATGTGTGGGCTTATCAATAATTGTAAGAGATTGTGGATTTTGATAGTGATTTGGGACATCACTCGAGGTTATTCGAGGTTGATGGTCTTCATAGCACTTGAAGTTTATGAATTGTAGTTTTCTCTATTTTGTATCTTGTGTTATGATTGATCATTATGTTGCATTCCCGAGTTTCTACCATTGTCGGGGTGAGACAGATTATTATCAGAGCCAAGGTTATAGAGAACTAGGTGGACTGGCCTAGACTATAAACTAAGATTCATCGTTTAGTTGCGTATAGGATCTATGTGCGCGGTGTTCCGCTTTTGTTTGCTTTCACGTGTTTGCGGTTTGGTGCTTTAGTTATGTCAGTCATTGAAATTATTGAATATGACTGGGAAAGGATGCGAGTATAAGTACAGTGGATTCCTTTTTTTAATTCATTTTTTTTTTCATTTTTATACTAACTTTGCTGGAATGTTGGTCGAAGGTTTACGGCATAACTGGGTCGAAGCAGTCTACGCCGTAATGTATGAGTCATCACAAGCCAGAATTATGATGTGTGTATTATAGTAAGTTTCACTTCTCACCACCAAACTTGTGTGTGTGTCGAAGTCATTCATTGCGCCATAGTTGTTACTTAGTTATATTGACATTCGTAGTGGGCCCCATTTCATAAGATTCATTCAGTGTAACCTTCTTCCTCTTTATGTGTGTATGAATATTATCATTTATGTCCTTTGACTATTTAACTTTTGTCAGTTTATTCAGATTTAGTTACGGTTGATGGTGGTAATTTTCGTGAGAATTATGGTGATTTAGGGTTTATTGTGTTTAATAATCCACTTTTGGATAGGTATTATGGTTTATGTTTTTCAGGGTGCGTTTGCCCCGTGAATTTTGAAAAATGACAAAAACGTGCTCTGACACATCGTTTAATGTCTAAATGAGTTTTGAATTGGGTTTTAAGTGTGGACATGTCGTGTTAAGATACTCTAGGTCACGTGTATGGAAAAAGTATTTTTAAGGGAATAAAATGCTAATTAACTTTGGGGGTAAATTTTCGTTGAGTTTTAACGAAGCTTTTAAGTGATTCCGACCGTGTGTGTGTGTGTGAGATCCGACACCCCTTAAGGATGCCATACCCCGGTCATGTATGTGTGTGAAGGGGACAATGGTGGCTATAATTTTAGCTTAATATGTCCCAAGATGACCATTTATATTCTTCCACTAAACTTTTTTTCATTATCATTCATTTTCAAAAAAAATAAAACACACACTTAAGTGTGTGTGCTTGGTTCGTCCGTCACCTGCCACCATAAACCACCATATATTTTCCAACTTTGATCGAGAACATGATATTCCGGGTTGATACGAGTGTTTGGGTATTCATTTAAACAGTTTGGGTTGTCCGGTTGTGTCAAAATTACATTTTTTAATATTTATTGTTATAACTTTATTTTCAACATTTTAAAATTTTTTTTCTTTTGGGTATATTCTGAATGCCTATAAATTATGTTTTCACGAAACTTCGTCGTGAAAATAGATTAATTTAAACTAAACTGATAAAAACCTTGTGAGTAAGTATCTTTGGATAAAACAACGGAAAAAAGGTGGGTAAATTCGCTCGTTTAGTCATAATCGTGGCTCGTCCCGCATCGGATTGCACTCAATATATGTTCGCTAGATAGCTACTTTATTCTATATCGCTTATATATCTTCTTCGGGCTTGATTTTTAAGCTATTTTTGGTTTAATTTGGGCTATATGCCACATTATGTAATCCAAAAATAAAGTTTCCCAACATCACTAGGAAAGTGATTTTGATTATTTTTGTGTTATGGTGTATGTTGTGGACTATATTTGAGGCTTATGGTAGTAACCAAATGCGATACGTAGCTTATTAGCTTATTTTCAAGCTTAATATACGTAATTTGGAGCTAATAGGCTCACGTCCCAACATGTCTATTTAAGCCGTGGCTTAATGGAGGGGCTTATTGTTGTCCGGATTATTTTCTACTTATTGGTATAAGCTTATGTATGTAAATGGACATTGGTTTTGGACTTGGATCGTATTTTGGACTTATAAATGTCTTAATGGACCCTTGTTGGGCCTTAAAGCCCAATAAGCGATATTTAGTCGTTATAAGAGTTTTGACGGACTTTTGAAAGTGAAAATGTATTTACGAAGTAATATTGAACGATATTTTAGGAAAAACATTTTAGTAAACGTTAAAGATTGGGATTTTGAGATTTTGTCGAAAAGTGTCGAATTGGTAAAAAGTGTTGAAAATAAGGTTTGAAACCTTGGAAACGTTGTATGAGTGTACGGGTCATGCCGAAATTCTGTAAAAAGTTTATACTTAGAAATTTTACCTAAAAACATGATTTTTGAATTTTAAATAATAAAATATTATTTAATTATTTTATTTATTTAATAAATTCACTAAAAGACGAAAAATATAATTTTCTCGAAACTTCATAATTATGTTCGTTATGAGTAAACGTTCCATTTTCAATTCTAATATGATTATTTTCATGGTTACTAAGGTCACCGAATGGACTTACCGAGATATATATATAATTATTAATTATAAATATTTACGTATATTACTTATCTATTTTCGTTAATAGTATAAGTAAGTATTATTGAGTAATAAGATTGATATGATTATTGGGATGTGTCGCCAACCATCACACCACTAAATTGTTATGAGTAATTGTACAACGCGTCTAAACTCTATGCATCAAACATGAAGATTGTTTTGTAAATGGATGATTAAATTGGGACATTAACTGGACTAGGTCGTGTGCGGGCGTCGTTGCATTTGCTTGTGTGATTGAGATTTGGTTGCTAAAGACTTGCTTGAGGTGAGTTCTCGTAGCCCTATTTTTATACTGTTTTTTCGTTGCGGGAAAATGATACTCAAATTTGTTTTGAATTGAACTATGCGAAATGTGGTTTTGTTTTTGGGACAAGTTATGTGCTTATGACTGCTATGTGAATATTATGTGTTGTATGATTGTTTGGAGCGGATGGGTACGCCTACCCAGTATTTGTGTGATTATTGGAGCGGATGGGTACGCCTACCCTAGTTTGTGTGTGGTCCTGCCCTAATTTTAGTGCTCCAGCTGGTAGGCCCTTTAGGTGCGTAAGTGACATATGGTTATTGATTAGCGGTGATGCTAAGGTTGTTTGCATATATTCACTGTCATATAGCACTATTCTCCACTGGTTGAAATATTGGCACAACTTTTGGGTTAAAGGTCAAACCTACGAGCTCACTAACATTATTGTTGACGTTTTCGAGTATCATTTTCAGGTGAAGTAAAAGAGGAATGGTTGGTGATTTATATGGTAGCAGACTTAGAAGTATCCCGAGTGGATTTTCATGTGAAGTCTTGCTTGCTTATTTTATTTGGCTTTAGTATTTGGAAGTTTTGGTTTAAGTTTGGATTTTGGACCCCTGTGTGGGCTTATGAATAATTGTAAGAGATTGTGGATTTTGATAGTGATTTGGGACATCACTCGAGGTTGTTCGAGGTTGATGGTCTTCATAGCACTTGAAGTTTATGCATTGTAGTTTTCTCTATTTTGTATCTTGTGTTATGATTGATCATTATGTTGCATTCTCGAGTTTTCGTCATTGTCAGGGTGTGATAGATTGGTAATTAGAGCCAAGGTTATTGAGAACAAGGTGGATTGGCCTAGACTATAACCTAAGATCTGTTGTTTAGTTGCATATAGGATCTATGTGTGCGTGATATGTATGAAAACACATATCCGTTTTATATATCAAAAATGGCCCTAAAAAGACAAAATTATGCTTAAAATGCTTGAATACTGCTTGTTTTCTCTTTGTGATTGTGTAGGTGCGGATGTTGCTAAAATCTTAAGAAATCGGTTAAAACCGGGCAAACACGAACACGGGAACGGAAGAACACACAAAGAGCCGAGAGAATGCTATCAAAAGTCAATAATGGTCAACTCAATTCAACCTTCAGTCAAACATGGTCAACACTAAATGACAAAAATCCCAAAAATACCAAACCAGTCCCTCAAAGTTAGCCAAATTACAAAAACAATCCTTAAAACCCTAACGGTGTTAACTCTTGTTTATAAGAGTTAACACCCGTTAACTTTCTTCTTATAACAAAACACAAAGTCCAATCCCAATCCCAACACCCGGCCCAAAACCTCTTTATAAGCCCAAAGTCAAACAAATTTTACCCTGGTTTATTAAAAGTCAAAACGCTCACACTTTTATAAGAGGTAAAACGCGGGAAAAACAGTTTTAACTGTTCATCATCTTCCCCGTTTTACCTCAAGCTCAAATCAAGGGGCAAAGTTAAATTGACAGTGTGGATGGGTAATTTGAGTGCTAAGTTTTGACGTGGCAAAGTAATACATCACCAATCCCTCTCATTGGTGGAAACCCACAAGGGAATCACACGTGTCCTGACAAGTAGCACATCAAGGACAGAAAATTTACACTATTTGTACTCACAAAAGAAGCACAAGGTGTCACAATCACGGATTGCCACGCTAGCAATCCGTGTGCTAAAAATCTAATCCAAGGGTCAAGAGTGAGCATCCAATGATTGAAAGATTTGAATGGATAGGATCAAAAGGAACTTGGGAAGAACTTGAGAGCCTAGAAGCATCTTGTAGGTCCTTGGTATAGGATTTGACTAGCCTTTGTAAGACGATAGATAACTTGGATAAATCCAAATCAACTATATGAGTCAGATCTGCACGCTAAGCCAGGAAGTTGCTGTTAGAGAAGTCAGGAATGACTTTAAGTTTTATGATGATACAATGATTTTCTTTTCTTATGATTTTTGCAATATCCGTACTTACACATCACAAAAGACAAAACACACAATATACAAGCATGATTTGCGTATACTGATAGGTTTCATGAGTTGGCTAGGTTAGTTCCACATTTGGTAACTCCAGAAAGTAGGATGATTGAGAGATATGTGTATGGCCTTGCTCTACAGATCTGTGGGATGGTGGCGGCAACGGAGCCAAAGACTATACAGAAGGCTGTGCATATTTCTGGTGCACTGACTGTTGAGGCTGTGAGAAATAGATCAATTAAGAAGGTTGAGAAAAGAGGAAATGTAGGGGAACCTAGCAAGGATAAGAATGATAGGGATGATAATAAGAGGACTAGGACTGGGAATGCTTTTGCTACTACCGCGGGTACTTGGCCCAAGTGTACCATCTGCAACTCCTACCATGCACCCGGAGGGCCTTGTCACACATGCTTCAACTATAACCGCCTGGGTCATTTGGCAAAGGATTGTAGAGGCGTGCTGAGGAAAGTGAATCATGTCAATGCTAGAAACCCAACTGTTATGGAATGTTATGAGTGTGGTAGTACCGACCATGTCAGGTCAGCTTGTCCTAGATTAAATAGGGCACAAGGACCGGGAGAAAATCGTCCAAACCAAGTTGCTGCTAATAACGGGGGTCAGGGTCGTAGAAACCAAAGGAACTAGGCTAGGGGTAGGGCATTCATGTTGGGAGCAGAGGAAGCTCGCAAGGATCCTAACATTGTGACGAGTACATTTACATTGAACAATCATTTTGCCACTACCTTATTTGACTCTGGTGCAGACTATAGTTTTGTTTCCACTACTTACATACCTCTGTTAGGCTTAGAGCCCAGCGAATTAGGTTTCAAATATAAGATTGAGATAGCTAGCGGGCAGCTAGTAGAGATTGATAAGGTTATTAAGGGTTGCAAACTAGAAATCGAGGGTCATGTCTTTGACATCGACTTGATACCTTTTAGGCATGGGAGTTTTGATATGATTATAGGTATGGACTGGTTGTCTAATTATAAGGCTGAAATAATTTGCCATAAGAAAGTAGTGATGATACCACTACCGGATGGCAAGGTGCTTAGAGTATTAGGAGAGAGACCGGAAGAGAAAGCAAGATTTTTGATGGGTGCTAAGGCTGATGATAAGAAACAAGAAGAGATTGTTATGGTTAGAGATTTTCCTGAGGTATTCCCAGATGACCTATCTGGATTATCGCCTATTTAGGAAATTGAGTTTCGAATTAAGTTAATCCCTGGAGAAACATCAGTAGCAAAGTCTCCCTATCGTTTGGTACCTTTTGAATTGGAGGAGTTGTCGGGACAACTCAAGGAACTCCAAGACAAAGGTTTCATTCGACCAAGTTCGTCACCTTGGGGAGCGCCGATGTTATTTGTTAAGAAAAAGGATGGTTCTTTTAGAATGTGTATTGACTATAGAGAATTGAACAAATTGACTGTTAAGAATCATTATCCGCTTCCTAGGATTGATGATCTATTTGATCAACTGCAAGGGTCGCAATTTTTCTCAAAGATAGATCTTAGGTCTGGATACCATCAGCTGAGAGTGCATGAGGATGACATTCCAAAGACTGCATTTATAACTCGTTATGTACATTTCGAGTTCACAGTAATGCCCTTTGGTCTGACTAACGCACTAGAGGTATTTATGGATTTGATGAATAGAGTTTGTAGGCCTTATCTTGATAAGTTTGTGATAGTGTTTATAGACGATATCTTAATCTACTCTAAGACTCGAGTGGAGCGTGTAGAACACTTAAGGTTAGTCTTGGGACTGCTCAAGAAGGAGAAACTGTATGCTAAGTTTTCTAAGTGTGAATTCTGGCTAAGAGAAGTGTAGTTTCTTAGGCATGTGATAAATGGTAATGGGATTCATGTAGACCCTAGTAAGATTGAGGCTGTTAAGAATTGGAAAGCCCCTAGAACTCCAACTAAGGTTCATTCATTCTTAGGATTGGCTTGATATTACCGTAGGTTCATTAAGAACTTTTCTAAGATAGCTAAGTCTCTTACAATCTTGACTCAAAAGTATAAGACTTTCAATTGGGGTGAGGAACATGAATTGGCATTTCAATCTTTGAAGGATAAGTTGTGTAATACGCCTGTTCTAGCTCTCCTCGATAGACCAGAAGACTTTGTGGTATATTGTGATGCGTCTGGGATAGGACTAGGCTGTGTGTAAATGCAAAGAGGTAAAGTGATAGCCTATGCGTCTAGGCAGTTGAAAATTCATGAGAAGAATAATACTACCCATGATTTAGAGTTGGGTGCGGTCGTGTTTGCACTTAAAATCTTGAGACATTATCTATACGGTACAAAGAGTGTCATCTATATGGATCATAAGAGTCTTTAGCATATCTTTAGTCAGAAAGAGTTGAATATGCGACAACGTGGCTGGATAGAGTTGTTTAGTGATTATGACTGTGAAATTCGCCACCATCTCAGTAAGGAAAATGTGATGGCTGATGCCCTAAGTAGGAAGGAATGAGTAAAGCCTAAGAGAGTTAGAGATATGAATATGACCCTTCATTCGAGTATCAAGGATAGGATACTGGCGGCTTAGAAGGAGGCTGTGGATGAGTTTGCAGGATTGCAGAAAGGTTTAGATGAGATGATAGAACAAAGAAGTGATGGAACTTCATACTACCTGGATCGAATATGGGTACCTTTGAAGGGTGAAGAGAGAACCTTGATAATGGATGAAGCTCATAAGTTGAAGTACTTTGTACACCCAGGAGCTGATAAGATGTACTATGATTTGAGAGATATGTATTGGTGGCCTAGAATGAAAAAGGACATAGCTGAGTATGTTAGTAAGTGTTTGACTTGTCTGAAGGTTAAGGCTGAGCATCAAAGGCCATCTGGCTTGCTCCAGCAACCTGAGATTCCCGTATAGAAATGGGAAGGAATAGTTATGGATTTTGTGACTAAGTTTCCTAGGAATAGTAGTAGGCATGACACAATCTAGGTCATTGTGGACTGATTGACTAAGTCTGCTCATTTTCTACCTATGTGGACCGATTGACACAATATATGGTGGTTTGTGGTGGTAGGTGGCGGACAAACCAAGCACACACACATAAGTGTGTGTTTTATCTTTTTGAAAATGAATGATAATGAAAAAAGGTCTAGTAGAAGAATATAAATGTACATCTTTGGGACACATTAGCTAAAATTAAGCCACCTTGCCCCCTTAAGCATACATGACCGGTTATGGCATCCTATGGGGTGTCGGGTCTTTCTTTTCGTGTCGGAATCACTTAAAAGCTCGTAAAATTCAACTGTAAATTTTACCCCAAAGTTAATTAGCATTTTTATTCACCTTAAAAATACTTTTCCATTAACATATAGTATTTACACGACATATTTACACTTTAAACCCTTCAAAACTCATTTGGACATTAACGGACGTGTCAGATACGTTTTTTTGGCATTTTTCAAAATTCACAGGGCAAACCACCCAGAATATAAATAACACAATAATACCTTCCAAAAGGGATTATTAATCACAATAAACCATAAATCACCATAATTCTCAACAAAATCACCACCGTCAACACGGTACAAAATCTGAATAAACTGACAAAAGTCAAATAGTCAAAGGACTATAAATGAAATATTCAGAACACAAAAAGGGCAAAGGTTACATTCTACCCCCCTTAAAAGAATTTTGTCCCCGAAATTCAACTACTAACATCACTAAACAAATGCGGGTACTTCAATTTCATCTGATCTTCACGTTCCCACGTGAATTCAGGGCCACGTTTCGAATTCCACCGAACCTTGACGATGGCAATCCTACTACGCTTCAGCTTCTTAAACTCTCTTTCCAAAATTTCCATAGGCTCTTCTACAAAATTCAACTTAGCATCAACTCGAATCTCATCCAAAGGCACTTGCAGTGTTGGATCAGCCAAACACTTCTTAAGGTTCGACACGTGGAACGTGTCATGAACACCATCTAATTCCTTAGGCAAATCTAACCTGTAGGCTACGGGGCCTACTTTTTCAATAATCTCAAAAGGTCCAACAAATCTAGGTGCTAACTTCCCTTTCTTCCCAAAGCGTACCACACCTTTCCAAGGCGACACTTTGAGCAAGACATAGTCACCTACACTAAACTCTAGAGGCTTCCTCCTCTTATCAGCATAACTTTTCTGACGATCACGCGCAGCCTTAAGTCTATCCTTAATCTGCGAGATCTTCTCAGTAGTCTCTTGCACTAACTCAGGTCCTATCAACTGACCTTCTCCAACCTCAGCCCACATAATTGGCGAACGACACTTTCTACCATACAATGCCTCAAACGGAGCACATCTCACACTAGAATGATAACTATTGTTATACGAAAACTCAACCAACGAAAGATGAACATCCCAACTTCCTCCGAAGTCTAGGACGCACGCTCTAAGCATGTCTTCCAAAGTCTGAATAGTACGCTCACTCTGACCATCGGTCTGAGGGTGATAAGCCGTACTCATGTCTAAACGAGTTCCTAATGCCTCTTGCATTGACTGCCAAAACCTTGATGTGAAACGACTATCACGATCCGATATAATCGAGATCGGCACACCATGTCTAGCAACTATCTCATTCAAATACAATCTAGCCAATTTGAAACTCTCACTAAAGGGTCAAATTTAAATATCTAACTGTCTCCTTAGGCTTTTGCTTTTCCTCCCTTCCTACTTAGGGGCATCAATCCACCACATTCACCGTTACTAGATGGTAAGCGAATTTCATAGTCATAATCACTAAACAACTCTATCCAGCGACGCTGTCGCATATTTAACTCTTTCTGACTAAAGATAGCTGTAAGACCTCTATGATCAGTATCGATGAAAACCCTTTTCCCAAAAAATAATGTCTCTAGATCCTAAGTGCAAACCGACTGCAACCCAACTCCAAATCATGGGTCTATAATTCATCCATGAATTTTCAACTGCCTAGACGTGTAGGCTATCACCTTACCTCTTTGCATTAATACACAGCCTAGTCCTATCCCGGACGCATCACAATATATCATAAAGTCTTTTGGTCTATCGAGGAGAGCTAGAACAGGCGCATTACATAACTTATCCTTCAAGGTTTGAAATGTCAATTCATGTTCCTCACCCCAATTGAAAGTCTTAAACTTCTGAGTCAAGATAGTAAGAGACTTAGCTATCTTAAAAGAAAAAAAAAATTCCTCAATGAACCACGGTAAATCCAGCCAATCCTAAGAACGAACGAACCTCAGTCGGAGTTCTAGGGGCTTTCCAATTCTAACAATTATCAATCTATACAAGGGTCTAAATAAATCAATTACCATTTATCACATGTCCTAAGAAATTTACTTCCTTAGCCAGAATTTCACAATTAGAAAACTTAGCATACATTTCTTCCATATGAACAAACCCAATACTAACCCTTAAGTGATTCTAGCAATGCTCCTTCCTGAGTCTTAGAGTAATTAAAATATCGCTATAAACACAATCACAAACTATCAAGATTAAAGGCCTACAAACTCTATTATCAAATCCATGAATACTGCAGGTGCTTAGTCAGACCAAAAGGCATTACTGTTAACTCGAACTTATCTCATAACGAGTTCCAAACACGTCTTTGTATATGTCATCTCATGCACTCTCAACTGATGGTATCCAGACCTAAGATATATCTTAGAGAAAAACTACGACCCTTGCAGTTGGTCAAATAGATCATCAATCCTAGGAAGCGGAGAACAATTCTTAACAGTCAACTTGTTCAATTCTCTATAATCAATGCACATCCTAAAAGAACCATCCTTTTTCTTAACGAATAATATCGGCGCTCCCCAAGGTGACGAACTTGGTCGAATGAAACCTTTGTCTTGGAGTTCCTTGAGTTTTCCCGACAACTCCTCTAATTCAGAAGGTGCCAAACGATAGGGAGACTTTGCAATCGGTACAGCTTCAGGGATTAACTCAATCCGGAACTCAATTTCCTAGAGACGTGGTAATCCCGATAAATCATCCAGAAACACCTCGGAAAATCTCTAACCACATTCATCTCTTCTGTTTCTTATCAGCTATCCTTAACACTCATTAACATCTCGCATTCTCTTCCATCTCTCTCCTAATACTCTAAGACCTAGCCAATTCCGGTAGTGGTATCCTCACTACTTCCATGATAAATTATTTCAGTCCTTATGATTTAAGAGAACACAATCCAACCTAATAATCACATCCAAAACACGCCCATGCCCAAAAGGTATCAAATCGATGTCAAAGACATGACCCTCAATTTCTAGTTTGCAACCCTTAATAACCTTATCAATCTCTACTAGCTGCCAGCTAGCTATCTTAATCTCATATCTAAAACCTAACTCGCTGGACTCTATGCCTAACAGAGGTATAAAAAGTAAGTTGGAAACAACCTATAGTCGACCAACTAGAGTCAAATAAAGGTAGTGTAAAATGATTGTTCAAAGTAAACATACCCATCACAATGTTTGGATCCCGGTGAGCTTCCTCTGCTCCCAACATGAATCCCCTACCCCTAGCTTGGTTCCCTTGGTTTCCACGACCCTGACCCCCGTTATTAGCAGCAACTTGGTTTGGACGATTTCCTTCTGGTCCTTGTGCCCTATTCAATCTAGGACAAGCTGACCTGACATGGTCGGTACTACCACACTCATAACATGCCCTAACAGTTAGGTTTCTAGCATTTATAGAATTCACATTACTTGGCATGCTTCTACAATCCTTTGCCAAATGACCCGGGCGGTTATAGTGGAAGCCCATGAGCGACAAGGCCCTCTGAGTGCATGGTAGGAGTTGCAAGTGGTACACTTGGGCCGAACACCCGTATTCTCTCTTCCTATAGGGTTTGCAGTAGAAGCAAAAGCATTTCCAGTCCTAGTCCTCTTATTATCATCCCTACCATTCTTATCCTTGCTAGGTTCCCCCACATTTCCCTACCTCAACCTTCTTAATTGTATATTCTAACACCTCATCGGTCAGGCCTAGAAATCTATCTCACACCTTCTTTCTTATATCCTTTGGCTCTGGTTGCGCCACCTGATTCCATGGAAATGTGGAGCAAGGCCATACACATACCCTCTCATTTTGTCTACTCTCTCTGGAGTCACCCAAATTTTGAACTAACCTACCCAACTTAGAAACCTATCAGTATACGACGCATGCCGGCCCAACCATAGCTGACTCCCCAACTCATTTTCCAACTTTTGCATCTCATGACTAGGCAAAAATCCTGTATCATCCCAAACTTAAAGTCATCCATGATATACCAAACCCAACTTCTCGGCTTAGCATGCAGATTAGAGAGTTCCCCACCACTTAAACCCTTTTTTAAACACACAAAAGAACCAGCAGTGATTATTTCACACGTTTTGGTCAAAACTTCAACCACTACATATCCTTGCACACTACCATTTTCTCAATCCATCGAGTAAGAACTACATCACCTCCTTTACCATCATATTTCTTAGGGTTACAAGCTAAGAACTCCGTATATTAACAACCTACCCGGTTGCCATTTACTATCACATTCCAAACGTTCTCCTGAACGTTCTCATTAACCACATTATACATTTGATTTCCAACATTTCCTTGGTTACCAACCTGAGCCAGTATGGCGGGTAAGAGGTTTTACAATTGTTGGGCAATGATTGTCAAGAACTCAGGTGCTCCTCCTACACCCCATTGACTCCCTCTGCATTCCCATTGACTCCTTCTACGCCCCCATTAGCTCCCAAACCCTAGTCGTTTCCTTGACCATTTAATTCGTCAACATGCTCATCATTACCTCTCTTAGGTCTTCTACCCCTTCCACCTCTACCAACCCGTTCACCCGTTCCCCCTCCTCATGATTCGGCAACAGGTCGGCCAGCACTTCAAATCCTCATCCTTGGCAGCATTATCTACGCGAGGGAGAACATGGGCAACATTAGGTAGGTGGAAAGACTAACATTTATATAGAATATCTTACTATATTTATAACTATACACATATAAACAGTTTATGGTGTCAACATCGATTTGTGTGAACGATATTACTAAGTATGGGTGAGTTATGATACGCTTATAACTACGTTAGCCACCGTACTTATATTCGCATCCTTTCCCAGTCATACTCAATATTGAGCTCACATATTTCAATGACTGACAAAACTAAAGCACCAAATAGCGAACACATGAAAGCAAGTAAAAGCGGAACACCGCACACATAGATCTTATACGCAACTAAATAACGGATCTTAGTTTATAGTCTAGGTCAACCCACCTAGTTCTCTATAACCTTGGCTCTGATTACCAATCTGTCACACCCCGACAATGGCGGAAACTCTGGAGCGCAACATAATGATCAATCATAACACAAGATATAATATAAAGAAAACTACAATGCATAAACTTCAAGTGTTATGAAGACCATTAACCTCGAACAACCTTGAGTGATGTCCCAAATCATAATTAAATCCGCAAACTCTTACAATATCCAATAGCCCACATAGGGGTCTACATCCAAACTTAAACCAAAATCTTCTAAATACTAAAACCAAATAGAATAAACAAGCAAGACTTCATATGAGAAATCCACACGGGATACTTCTAAGTCTGCTATCATAAATCACCAATTTATTTCTCTTTCACTTCACCTAAAAATGATACTCGAAAACGTCAACAATAATGTTGGTGAGCTCATAGGTTTGACCTTAAACCTAAAAGTTGTGCCAATATTTCAAAATAGTAGACAATAGCGCAATATGACAGTGAATATATATGCAAACAACCCATGACATAGCATCCCCGCTAGTCATGTAACACAACCTAGCAATCCCGCTAGTCAATCACCATATCTCACTTACATACCTAAAGGGCCTACCAGCTGGAGCACTAAATTAGGGCATAACCTCACATATACTAGGGTAGGCGTACCCATCGGCTCTAATAACTACACAAATACTGGGTAGGCGTACCCATCCGATACAAACAATCATACAAATACTGGGATAGGCGTACCCCTCCGATCCAAACAATCATGCAACACATAATATTTACATAGCAGTCATAAGCACATAACTTGTCCCAAAAACAAAACCACATGTCGCACAATTCAATTCAAAATATTTCAAAACACATTTGAGTATCATTTTCCCCCAACGGAAAAGACAGTAAAAATGAGGCTACGAGAACTCACCTTAAGCAAGTCTTTAGCAACCAAATCTCAATCACACAAGCAAATGCAAGAACGACCGCACACGACCTAGTCCAGTTAATGTCCCATTTTAATCATTCATTTCCAAAACAGTCTTCACGTTTGATGCATAGAGTTTAGATGCGTTGTACAATTACCCATAACAATTTAGTGGTGTGATGGTTGACGACATATCCCAACAATCATATCAATCCTATTACTCAATAATACTTACTTATACTATTAAAGAAATAAATAAGTAATATAAGTAAATATTTATAATTAATAATTATAAATATATATCTCCATAAGTCAATTCGGTGACCTCAGTCATCGTGAAAATAATCATAATAAGGTTGAAAATGGAACGTTTACTCATAATAAACATATTTGAGAAGTTTCAAGAAAAATTATATTTTCGTCTTTTAGTGAATTTAGTAAATAAATAAAATAATTAAATAATATTTTATTATTTTAAATCAAAAATCACATTTTTAGGTAAAAGTTCTAAGTATAAACTTTTTAAGAAATTTTGACATGACTCGTACGTTCATACAACGTTTTCCAAGGTTTTTAACGTTTATTTCAAACACTTTTCAAACTTTCAACACTTTTCCGACAAAATTCCAAAATCTCGATCTTTAACGTTTACTAAAATGTTTTCCCCAAAATATTATTTAATAACACTTCGTAAATACATTTCACTTTCAAAAAGTCCGTCAAAACTCTTATAACGACTAAATATCGCTTATTTGGCTTTAAGGCCCAATAAGAGTCTATTAAGATATTTATAAGTCTAAAATACGATCCAAGTCCAAAACCAATGTCCATTTATATACATAAGCTTATACTAATAAGTAGGAAATAATCTGGACCACAATAAGCCCTCCCTTTAAGCCACAGCTTAAATAGGCTTATTGGGCTGTGAGTCCATAAGCTCCACAATACATATATTAAGCTTGAAAATAAGCTAATAAGCGACGTATCGCATTTAGTTACTACCATAAGATATAAAAATATTCCACGACATACGCCATACCATGTAAATAATCAAAACTCATTTCCTTGTGTTTTTCAAAATAAGCCGCGAGCCATAAGCTCACATTAAGTCACGAAATAAGCCCAAAATAAGCTATACATGCTATTATACAAAATAAGCTATTGAGCAATATATGTTTTTCAACCATCACGACCACAACATCAAAACTACAAAAACCTCCTTGTTTCTTTTCTTATCCAACGGACCAAACACCCCCTTTTTATTCGTTTCGTTTCAAAAAAATCGATTTTTACGACGATCAACTTGTACAACTAACATCTATTCATCAATATAAACCCAAAAGGACAAACGAAATTTAAATTTGAAAACTTAGAAGAAAATCTTCAAAAATGTAGATTTTGACACGAACCGGACAACCCAAACTTTGTTTAAATGAATACCCGTATACTCTTATCAACCCGGAATATCATGTTCTTGATCAAAGTTGGAAAATTTATGGGTGTTTGTTGTTGGCTTATTTCGAACGCACCAATACACACACAAGTGTGCGTTTTATTTTTTTTAAATGAAATGGAATGCATAGAAATGTCTAGTGATAAGCATTATACTTGTACAACTTTGGGACAAACTTGCAAAAATAGTGCCTCTTTGTCCCCTATTGACTTCTTGACTGGCCATGGGATCCTATGGGGTCTCGGGTCTTTCTTTTTATGTCGGGATCACTTAAAAGCTAGTAAAACTCAACCGTAAAATACTACCAAAAGTTAATTAGCATTTTTATTCACCTTAAAAATACTTTTCCATTAACCTAGAGTATTTAAACGACATATTTACACTTTAAACCCTTCAAAACTCATTTGGACATTAACGGGCGTGTCAGGACTCGCTTTTTGGCATTTCTTAATATTCACGGGTCAAACCATACGGAATAAAAATAACATAATAATAACCTCTAAAAGGAATATTATTCACAAATAACCATAAATTATCACAATTCTCAACAAAATCATCACCGCCAACACGGTACAAAATCTGAATAAACTTACAAACGTCAAATAGTCAAAGGACTATAAATGAAATATTCAGAACACAAAAAGGGCAAAAATTTCACCCATGTAAACCGAGAATAATCATCAACGATAACCAATATATATTTTCTCCCAATGATACTTTAAATCCTTATTGGCCCGTAAAGATCCATATGCAGCAGATAGAGTTTTTCTTGAATGGAGTCTTCAGCTTTGGGTTTGTGGGAGTGTTTCTTGCTTTTACCAAGAGCACAGGTAAAGCACAAGTGATTCTTCTAATACTTTAGTTTTGGAAGTCCTTGGGTGAGACCTTGTTTGGCAATAGAAGTGATATAATCAAAGTTTAAATGAGATAATCTTTGATGCCACAACCAAGACTTGGTCTTTGAGGCCTTAGACAAGAGATATATAGGAGAGGATAGCAACAAATTTTCCATAGATAAAGTGTATAAGTTTGAACCCCTTGATCCCTTGAGTAGATCAACACCTTGTAAGTCACGAATGAAGCAGGTGTGTTTGCTAAAAGCTACTTCGAGATCAGAATCACAAAATTATCCCACGGAGAATAAGTTGTGTCCTAACCCTTTGTAACACCCCCATTTTTACAATATAGCAGCGGAAGCTAATCTGGGGTATTACTTCATGGATACAAACATCAAAATCATAGAAAACAACTTTAAAAGAGACGTTGTTGGAAAAATTTAGTTATCAATCATTATAATCAGAGTTTTTACAAAATGCAGGTCCCAAAATCTAAAACATTATGTTTGAATGATAACAGTTCAGCCATCTTCGAGTCCATGCCACTCCATACCGCAACTTACTCAATTACCTGAGATAAACATGCTAAAAAGGGTCAACACAAAGGTTGAGTGAAATTCATAGGTTTGAAATGTAATAGTTGCATACAAGTTTTAATGGAAATATTGGCATTACTGGGATAATTATCATGGAGATCAGTATTATTATAAAGAACAATATTATCATGGAAAACAGTTGAATATTATATGGTTGAATGCAAGTCATTATAATGGTAATAATTGTAACGAATACAATTTTTATGGAAAATCAGGGTAACATTATTATTGTAGCTAAGCTCATGACATCAATACAATTAATAAGGATATCAACCGTATGGTGATAGTGGTTAGGGACATATGTCCTCCAGTGGAAAAGATCAGAACTTGCCAAGGGTTAGCCTATTAGGACAAATATAGTGCGTTTGGCTACCCCAAGCATGGGTATACAAACGGGAGCCGTCACCCCCAATAGATCTATTCACAATATTCGCGTTCACTCGCAATGCAAGTAATTAATGATTCATGATATGGAAATAATGGCACTGGAAGCTACTTAGCTATAATATATTCTAGTGTTAGCGATAATTTAAGAATACACTTGCTTTCATGGTTCTTGTCAGGTATCACTAGTTTATAAAGTATTCAAAAGATTGAAATATGGGGTTATGAATTCATTTAAACCTTTTAAAAAGTAATTCACATTGTTATGAGATATAAGAAGAGTTTGTTAACAAGATGTATCCCCCTTGCTGGGTTTATAATAACATTCAAATGATTGAAAAGCGAGGCTATTGATAGGGCTTATTCCTCTACTAAGTGATATGAATTTAAAGCCCTCCACCACTTACTTAGTTTGTTATGATCTCCCCGTTGTGTGTAGAATAACCTAACCACTTAGCTATGAAATATGTAGCACCCTCCACCACAAAAGAACAGACCCCACCCACCAACTACCTGACCCCCATCCGCCTAACCGACCCCCGCCTCCACTGTCTCGCCCCCCCACACCTCCGCGCTCCGCGGCGCTTCTCCTATTAATACATCCAAAAGATTGAAAGCAGAGGGCTATGAAATCACCCTGATAGGTGAGATGTATATAAATATTCTAAAATGAAAGCTCTATGACCTTATCACAAGTCTTAACAAGGAAGGTTTTGATATAGCCAAATAATAGTTAAATAGCCACGTCACGCAACCTGAGGAAATATGTTGGTCTTAGGATGATTGTACTCTAGAACTTTAGTTTTTAAGAAGTTATGAGGTTTGATTGAAAGTTGGGAATTATTGTAGCAATGTTCGGGGCCATCTATTCAGGAAGTCATTTAGTTACGTTTTGGAGGAGCTAGGGCACTTTTAAAATCGTAAACCCAACACAACACACCATCACACAACACACACATAAAGCTCATACGAGCTGATTATTTAGAGACAAAAAACGGAAAATAAAATAAATGTGTTTGGGATCCCTTCGAATCATCGGCGAGTTGCCGGTGACCGGAGGACAACTATATTGTGATGAGGTGGAAAAAATGGTGTTTTAAGGATCTTTTCAGCTCGATACCATATTAGAAGGAGAATTTCCCATGATCTTTATTCATTCACAAGCCAACTTTATATACACATGAGTCCTGACACTATTCAAGGAAACTACCGACTATAATGGGATAGGCCCATAATCACAATTAATGCATACAGCTAAGAGAATCAATTATCTCATGGCAAAGGATAATGCCAATCCATATTTAATCATGAATGACTCAGCTAATAATATGAAACGGGACCGTCTTAGTTAACGGTCAACATAATCAAACCTTAAATTTGACGGAAATGAGAGTTTTACTTTTGGACCAAACCCGAAACTTTTTAAAAATTTGGACTGAAAATGAAATTATTTTTATATAGGTGGAATTTAAAATTTGAAGGCATAAGTGACAACTTGAAATAAAATAATGACGTGGAAACCTAGAAGGTCATATTTCTTATATTTACCTGTAACACCCCCATTTTTACAATATAGCATTTAGTTTTAAGAAAAACATAAAATTAGGGTTTCGGGTGTACGATTTTGGATCAAAATGGAAAATGAGCATGAATTGAGTTATGAAACTTTAACAAGAGTATATTTAGGATCATATGAACATTATAAGGGTGTAGTAGCAGAAGTAGAACATTCAAAACCTGGGTTTGAGCTTCAAGGAGCAAAAATGGTGGAAATGGGTCGTTTCGGGTAGTATTTCCACTCGTACGCCTTGTATCTTGTTCCCGGGGCTTCAAATCTTCAAAGCTTCGCTTGCTTGATCTTCTTATATGATCCTAGGATCATATGGAGCAGAGAATGTTTGCTCAATTGGGTTATAGAAAGAAGAAGTGGGGGATGAGTTAGAATGAAGTATATGTGCTCCTATTTATAGTGTTAGCAACACTTAGAGGCCAAGAAACTTTGATAACCAGGTTAGGACACATAGGGGGTGATGTGGAGAGGCTAGGGGATGAGTAATGAAGGCTAGAATGCAAGGTGGAGGTGGTTCTAGACGTTTTAAGGGTGTTTGGTTTGATTTATACATGGCTGTTTTTGGACAGCCAACATCAGTCTCGGTAAAATGGTTGCCATTTACAAACCGTAATTCCGTTGAAGCTCAAACCACCTAGCATTGTTATATATTTGAGTCCTATACAACGTTTAGTTTTACATATTTGAGGGTTACTATAGAAAAATTTAGAGATAATAGCCATTTACTACAGGTGTGCAGAATCTGCGTACCTTTGCCATTTCGGCTGTAACTAATTCATCCGACGTCGAATCGGGTTGATTCCACCGGCAAAATGATCACAAGACATAGGGATACAACCTAGTGTTTTCACTTAATATCCAGATCCTATTGATATTTCTTAGATCCTATGTTTTATAGACTGATCGGATTCAGAACTGGGGCCTAGTTTTAGGTTTTAGGGTTAAAACTAGATTAGGGTTTTCTGGGTTTAATTCTTGAATATTGTTGTTGAAATGATGAAATGATGATAGTATATGATTGTTAATGTTGTAATTTAAGTTATTACAACTTATTTGAGTGTTGGTTTGGGGTTATGATGGATAAAAACCAAGAAACGGGTCATGATTTACTATTTTGCTCGGGTTAGGGTTTCTGACTTTTGAATTAGGGTTTTGAGTGTAAAAATGTGTATGAAAGCTTATGAATAGAATAATTAGGGTTTACACATTGTATATTGAGTGTAGTAGCTTGCACAGGAGTGGTGGTGAAGAAATTGGAGGTAAAACGGAGGTAGAACGGCTATTTTAGATATCGTGCATTAATGACTTGTATATTGAGCTTTGAAAGACTTGTACCTTTCTTTGGAGGGAATGTATATTCATATGATATGTTATGTTACTTGTACCTATGCTTTAGTAGCCTGTACATTCTCTTTAGATATTAACCCTTCATGGAATTTAGGGTTTAGAGGTATACGATAACGGTTTAAAGCCCGTTTTGATATAACGTTGCGAATGGTACATTATAGGAATAATGTACTTTGTAATAAGAATATGATGATATTGACTTGACATGTTATGATATTTGCTTGACATATATGAAGATAGGATTGCCATAGATAGGTTGCGTGAGCTCATCTACTTTAGTTATGTAAGTTACATGACATACTGAGACATTGACAATGCAAGTAATGTAATAAAGCGAAAAATTTCCCCGTACAATTGTGATCATAGTAAAATAGGTTGATGAAAATTCTTGGGTTGTTATAGTCTCCACCCCTTACAGAAATCTCGTCCCGAGATTTAATTGAAAGTTATAGTGAATAGATGTAGGTACTGGGCATGAATTTGATTTTTATGTTAGGCTAATCAAGGTCACAAGTCCACGTGTGTGATGCATTTATAATTATGTTGTACACCATAATTATAATTAACTCCCTTCACACGTCTACTTATTTTCAAGATCACACCTCTTGATGACAGCCAATAGAATTTCTCTAGATTCTGGTAGAATCTGGGTGGATGGAATACGTTGCGTTACTCGGATCGTAAGGAATCGTTATTCATTAACCATTAAAAGTCAACATCGAATAAGAATGCTATCACAAGTCTTTGTCAAAATTTTCATACCTAGTGGTATTGAAATCATTTGACATTGCATAGATTCTTGTGTGTTTTCTTGTTATTACGTTGCAGAATATAGAAAAAATTTAGAATATGGAGATCATGGAATGAGTGATGTCAAGGAATGATTATGAATTTGTAAGAGAGTTGCTAATCATGTGAGATAGAGATTTTGAAATGAACAGATGATAAAGGTAAAGAAGGTAATAATGATAATGATTATAGAATTGTTTGTACAAACGGTATTGAAAGAAACTTGTTTGTACATATGTTATATACTTAAGCCTACTTATTTATAATTTGTCACTTACAAAAAGAAGTGTCCAACTCCTTGTAACTGAGAATTTATAAATTTATAGTTCACGGATTTATAATTTCCTTATTCAAATAAAGAAGCATTCTAATTCATTTCAATAAGATGATCATAAATCGTCTAAGCATAAAAACATGATATGGTAATGTGTAGAAAATGATATGATCATGAATGGTTAGATAATATTGAGATGTTTATTGTACTGACGCCCATATAATCGAGGATGAAAATTTATGTTGCAAAGGTATGAGGAGAGTATTTAGAGTTTAAGTATGATAGAATCGACAAATAATATTGAGTTTTGATATCATCAGATAACAAGATGTAATGGAATCATCACTTTATTATTTCATGGATAGCTTTACATATGAATTTTTACATATGAAAAAGAGTTGATACTTATGTTACATGTCTCGAGATTTGGTTGAGAGATAGAGTGATGTTTGGAAACAGAATTGAAGAAGATTCTGATGAGAGTTGAATATCCTCAAGAGTTGTTTCTAGGGTAGAAATCCTAAAGTGAACAAAAAGCAAGCTCATCTCTAAGTATGCTTTCCTGTGGCCCTGTTATTTGCTTTTGAGCACTGATTCGCATAATGTCCTTTCTTTCCACAGGCATTACAGGTTACGGATACCATTTGTAGATTGTTTCTAATGTTTTGTTTCCTGCAGTTCTTGGGTCAGTGACTACTCTGTTGCAAGTTCGGCATTGACATTTAAGGACCTATGTGTGTAGGGTGCATCTTTCAAACAAAGGGACGGTTTCTAGGTTATATCGTTTGGTGGCTTGTATAAACTTGAGGTTTCTTGTCTTTATTATGCTGTCAGGTGATAAATTCATCATTACGGTTGTTATTGTTGTAGGTTAATTTGTATTTGTTGTTGTTGACGATGTTACCTTTATCCTCAGCTTTCGTTTGTGATCATGGTTTCTTGCTCGGTAATTCAAGCTTTTTTATTTGATTCCATTAACTAGGAATATGTTGATGGCTTCATCCAAAGTTTGAGGCTTCGAGGCAGTAAGTTTCCTCAATGCTTTGCGGTAGTAACCCCGTTGAAAGCTTCCATACGGTTCAGAATTCGACACCATGTATGGACATAAGATTGTCGAATTCTTGGAATCGTCTAATATAAGTCTTGAGATCACTTCCATTTACTTGTTTGACCCATAAATTCATCTTCCATTTTCTTGATCTCAGTTCGAGGACAATACTTGTTTGTCAGAAGCCTTTTTAACTCAGTCCAGGTGATTTGATTAGCTTGCTCTATTCCTATAGGTTGGGCATGTGCATTCCACCAGGACAAGGCATCATCAGTTAAAGTACCAGTAGCAAATGTTACTCTGTCTTCCTCGGCACACTTGCTACGAGAAAACACTGACTCAGTACGTTCAAACCAGCGAATGAGGTCAACAGCTCCTTCTGTGCCATTGAAGTAGAAAGGTTGACAGTTTATGAATTCTTTGTAGTTTCCTCTTTTTGCTACAGGAATTTCTCTGGGTTCAGTGTTCCTATTGGAATTGTCAGAAGTTGCCATGGCAGCAGCTTGTGCTTTTAGAGCTGAGGAGATGCCATCATTAATCAGTTGCCGGATGGCATCCAAAGTTATGACTGGTGTTTCAGATGTTGACGTCCTTTTGGGAGGCATTCTATCAACAAAAGATAACGCGTAGTAAGAATGACATCATAAGTTTTGAAAAGTAATAAAAGAGAATGTGATGCTTAAAAATGCCTTAAAGGAAGTTGCTTATTTTTTTAATTTTTAAGCACTTAGAGGTTATGGATAAAGAGGAACTAATGATGCAAATTGATGGAAATGATGATGAAGAGAGAATAAGTGAAAAATAAGGTATGAAAGGGAATTGCCTGTATAAATAACTTGCAATTTCATGTACATAGTCAAGATTTGACAAGTGTTTTTTATTTATACCACATATCCCGTGGCTAGGATAAAGCTATAACTAGTTTAAGAGTTTGATGATTTTGAGCTGGTACATGACATCCTAAGGATCTTCCTGATTTGTTTGGTGACGAGCTTGGATTTTCTCAATGATTTTATTTTTTATTTTGTTTTTTTTTTTTGTGTTCAAGATTGGAAATTCTGTAGTGAGCAAAGGCAATCTTATCCTTTTGCCCTAACTGCTTCTTTTGAAGTTTGATAATCTGAGTATGGACTTTCTTAAGTTCTATCCTTAGTTCGTTACTATTCCTTCGTATGATCCATTATATCGATAGTCCTTCTCTCCAGTTTCTGATATGGTGTAAGTATAGAGTTTCATCTAAGTAATTCAAAAATTCTTCGATTTGTCCCTTATGATGTTTCAGATACATCTTAATTGGACATTTTCCTATTTTAAATATCTGAGGTAGGGTAGGAGTATAAACTGAGGAAGATGGTGATACTAAATCACATGTTTGATTCCGGAATGAATTAGTTAACGTAGTTGAGGAAGAAGATAGGGAATGGATTCGCTTCTTAGGTGGTAATAATTCTTCAGGAATAGAGAAATATCGAGGATTAAATAGTAGTGATGGTGGTAATATCGGAGATAGAGTTAAAATAGCTGGTGGAGTAATAGGATTTGATGATGAAATAGGTAATTCATTAGCATAAAATGCTTATACGTCCTTCAAACAAGGATTATTGTAGAAAGATGAGAATACTGGTGGAATTATATTATCTTTAGAGTTTTCTGAAGAGTTAAAAGAATTGCTTCCTGCTGAAGCTGGGAAATAATCCGATGAGACCAAAGTATAGTTAAGAATATTTATAGAGGAAAAAGCATCCTCGATATCGAAAGTAGAGCGATTGGGAGAAGATATCGTTCTAATAACAACCTAATTTGTAAATAACATAAGTTATTTATATAATAGTATGATAGATATGTATCTTTACATACTTGTTTCGGAATGTAGTGGCACGGAGGACCTTGTTCTCTATAACCATGGCGCTGATACCAATCTGTAACACCCCATTTTTACAATATAGCAGCGGTAGAAAATATGGGGTATTTACTTTCATGGATACAACAATCATATATAGAAAATACAACTTTAAAGAGACGTTGTTGGAAAAATTTAGTTCTCTTTATTATATATCAGGTTTTTAAAAAAATGCAGGTCCAAAATTCTAAAACATTATGTGTGAATGATAAACAGTTTAACCATCTTGAGTCATGCACTTGTGCCGCAACTTGCTCAATTACCTGAGATAATCATGCTAAAAAGTCTAACACCAAAAGGTTGAGTGAAATTCATGGTTTGATAAACTGTGTGAATACAAGTCTTAGTGTTAATAAATTGTACAAACACAATTTATTATGAAATGGTTATGGTTATGTTCTTGGGTCACGTTATTATATACCCGTTATTTGTATAATTGCAACGAATGCAATTACAATAGTACAGTTTATGTTTATTTCTTTTTTTTTTTTTACTGCGTTATTGTCTGTTTTCTTTTTTTTAATATATGTTTTTTTTTTTGTTTTCTTTTTTTTTTTTTTATAAATTCTCTTTTTAAATCCCTTTTTTTTTTTTTTTTTTTTTTTTTTTTTTTTTTTTTTCTCCCCAATAAATATTAATATTTTTTTTTTGTTGGTGAGGTCTTGTCTGGTATAGTATAGTCTGGTCTAAGCTCATGGCACACAAACTGACTAGTGTATATATATACCCAAAATGATGTGATATATACACAGAGATAATGGCCCTCGGCTATGAATTCTAAAATTTAGTATGTTGGTTACCTATCCGGCTAACACAAACAGGATTCGTCAATCCCGATAGATCTATCCACAATATTTGCGTTCACCCGAAAGTGATTAATGGTCCATGATAATGAGGGACTTTTGGCATAATGTAACTTAGTGATCTTCTTATATGATCCTAGGATCATATGGAGCAGAGAATGTTTGCTCAATTGGGCTATAGAAAGAAGAAGTGGGGGATGAGTTAGAATGAAGTATATGTGCTCCTATTTATAGTAATTTTGGAACTTGGTGACTAAGGATGCTAAGAGACCAATGAAGGCTATAATGCAAGGTGGAGGTGGTTCTAGACATTTTAGGGGTGTTTGGTTTGATTTATACAGGGCTATTTTTGGACAGCCAACATCAGTCTCGGTAAAATGGTTGCCATTTACAAACCGTAATTCCGTTGAAGCTCAAACCACCGAGCATTGTTAGATATTTGAGTCCTCTACAACGTTTAGTTTTACATATTTAAGGGTTACTATAGAAAAATTTAGAGATAATAGCCATTTACTATAGGTGTGTAGAATCTGCGTACCTTTGCCATTTCGGTTATAACTAATTCATCCGACGTCGAATCGGGTTGATTCCACCGGTAAAATGATCATAAGACATAGGGCTACAACCTAGTGTTTTCACTTAATATCCAGATCCTATTGATATTTCTCAGATCCTATGTTTTATAGACTGATCTGATTCTAAACTAGGGCCTAGTTTTAGGTTTTAGGGTTAAAACTAGATTAGGGTTTTCTGGGTTTAATTCTTGAATATTGTTGTTGAAATGATGATAGGATATGATTGTTAATGTTGTAATTTAAGTTATTACAACTTATTTGAGTGTTGGTTTGGGGTTATGATGGATAAAAACCAAGAAACGGGTCATGATTTACTATTTTGCTCGGGTTAGGGTTTCTGACTTTTAAATTAGGGTTTTGAGTGTAAAATGTGTATGAAAGCTTATGAATAGAATAATTAGGGTTTACACATTGTATATTGAGTGTAGTAGCTTGCACAGGAGTGGTGGTGAAGAAATTGGAGGTAAAACGGAGGTAGAACGGCTATTTTAGATATCGTGCATTAATGACTTGTATATTGAGCTTTGAAAGACTTGTACCTTTCTTTGGAGGGAATGTATATTCATATGATATGTTATGTTACTTGTACCTATGCTTTAGTAGCCTGTACATTCTCTTTAGATATTAACCCTTCATGGAATTTAGGGTTTAGAGGTATACGATAACGGTTTAAAGCCCGTTTTGATATAACATTACGAATGGTACATTATAGGAATAATGTACTTTGTAATAAGGATATTAAGATATTGACTTGACATTTTATGATATTTGCTCGACATATATGAAGACATGATTGCCATAGATAGGTTGCGTGAGGTCATCTACTTTAGTTATGTAATTTACATGGCATACTGAGACATTGACAATGCAAGTAATGTAATAAAGCAAAAAATTTCCCCGTACAATTGTGATCATAGTAAAATAGGTTGATGAAAATTCTTGGGTTGTTATATTAGCTTCCGCTGCTATATATCAAAAATAGGGGTGTTATAGATTGGTATCAAGAGCCACGGTGATAGAGAACAAGGTTGAAACCTTAACTATAACTACTTTTCTTTTTCCATCCAAGAAAGTCCTCCGTGCCACTACATCTTCTAGAATAGTATGTAAAGTACATAACTATTATACTATTATATAAATAACTTATGTTATTTACCACTGGATTTTTAACAGAGCGGTGTCTTATCCCAGCCACCCTACTTCCAATATTGAGGATGCTTTTTCCTCTAACTTTCCTTACTATATCCCGGCTTCCCCGGACTATGTCCCAGCTTTACCAGGAAATACTTATTCTAGCTCTTCAAATAACTTATTTGGCTTAGTTCTAATAGCTTCACCAACTCTTTTACTTTTTCAGGATGACCCCTATATAAAGGTCATGCATGCATACTATGCTAAAGAATCACCTATTCCACCACCAACTATTATGCCTTCATCTTCAATGCTATCTCCAATATTTAATCCTTAAGAATTCTTTCTTCCCGAGGAATTATTGCCATTTAAAAAACAAGGTCGTGACCGATCATCCTCCTCTACTTTTGCCCTACCTCAAACATTTGAAATAGGAGAAAGCTCTCGTATGACAAGTCCGAAACGTCACGAGGAGAAAATTGAGGAAATTTAGAATCACCTAGATGAACTCTCTCTCGACCGCATTGAGCACATAGAATACAAAATATAAGGTCTCAGAAATGGTCGGGTGATCATACAACAAGATTTTAACAATCTGGAAGCTAAACTCTGAGAGTCTCGTACTCAAATTGCTAAACTTCAGAGAAAGCAAATGGGAAATAACAGCAATATTGCTTTGGCTAGCTTCAGGATTACTAATCTAGAACAAATCATCGAAGATATCCAGGCTCGTCACCCAACAGATAAGGAAAGTCTTCTGAATGCAATCTATGAACACAAGAACGGGCAGGAAGGACCATCGGACTACTAGATTAGATACTAGTTATAGCTTTTGTTAGAACCTAGCCACAGGATGTGTGGTATAAATAACAACATTTGTCAAATTTTGACTATGTACAGTACAAAGGCAAGTCGTTCATGATATAATATAATGGTGATCTCGTTTCATATTCATCATGTGTCCTATATTTCATCTCCGTCTTCATCATTATGAATCATACCGTGAATTTTAATAAATCAGATGCTTGTTAGAATCCATATCAAATAAGTATCTATGATTTTAATATCACTATTGTTAAAAATGCTTAAAGTTCAAAAATAAGCATTTCATTTTAAGACTTATGATATCATTCTTATTACGTGTTGTCTTATGTTGATAGAATGCCTCCCAAAAGGACATCAACATCTGAAGCACCAGCCATGACTCAAGTTGCCATCAGGAAACTAGTTGTTAACAATGTTGCCACAGCTTTGGAAGCACAAGCTGTAACAATGGCAAATGCTAAAATACCAATAGGAACACTAGAGAAAGAGAAGCTCATGTAGCAAGAAAGTGTAGCTACAAAGAGCTCATGAGCTGCCAACCTTTTAATTTCAAAGGTACGGAAGAAGCTGTTGGTCTTATCCGCTGGTTTG